>CAUYQG010040616.1:0-51740 GCA_963574415.1 Tarsius wallacei
CTATTTTATTCTTTATATTCTAATCTCTATCTTTATCAAACTACTTATTTAGTCCTATAATATTTCAAACTACTTATTGTCTCAGTCAGTTGCTTTCCACCAGCTCTCAGCTGGGGGCCTGTTGTTTATGAGAAAAAGGCCGGCTCAGTAGGGGGCCCATTGTTCGGCCTGTTGTTTATGAAAAGTCGACTTGTTTTTCTCAGCCTCCTGTTGTTACTGTAAATCATCATTACACATCCTAAGGGGCACCTCCTTTTTGCTGCAGTCTCACCATCACTATGCCTATGTATAACTTTGCTGTCAAATGCCATCATTTAGTTGTGCATCTATTATCTCAATTAAAGTGGGAACATTTTTCAGCTTATGCACACAGTCCTTCAAAGTTAGGGAAGGTCTGTCAAACAGGATCCGTGGGGCTTTCGCCTCCGACATGGCCGCATTTGGCTGGAGCCTTTCTCACAGCCGGCGTTTTTCCTGTCCTCAAGTCCCTTTTACCTTACTTTTCTTAGGGATTGCAGCTTCCGGCACAACAGAATAAAACAAACAAGCAAAACAAACAAATAATACTTGAGGGAGTTATTTCAATGGAACCATGCAACAAATCCCCACCCAAACATCATTGCCTTGAGGTTTCCCACACTGTCACAGGATACCTATTGGCTTTGACACAGTGAATATTAGGGCAGATCTCAGTGAGTCCCTGGAAGTCCACCAGTGAAGATGCTACTACTCAAAAGAGCAGCAGAGAGAGCTGGTGAGACCTCCTGGAACCTAGTTGTATGGAAGCATCTGGCAGGACTGGGGTTAAGAACAAGGGAGAAGGCAGTGTTCATCTTGCACTGTAAGGGGCATGGCATAGTGGTTTCACCACCTGGTGGAAACACTGGAGGCCAGTGAAGCAAGGCCCAGTGAAGAAGCACCTGCAGGAGCAGGAGAGAACTGGAGTTTCCAAAGAATTCAGCAAGGAATGCAGCTGAACACTCTTAGGTCCCACTTGAGACATTGAGAAATAATCAACAAAAACCATGGGAGTGTAGATGGGGCATCATCAGAGGGGGATAAAAATGTCTATCTAACTCAATATCTTTGGTCCTCACTGGCTTGGGGCTATGTGGGTTATGAATAGTTAAGACAAACACATTGGTGCATAAAGAAATATATTTGAGGTACGCACAACGTCCTCTTACATGAATACAATTCCTCATTTTATGATGATGAGTATAAATGAGGCATTCATGTGATTGCATAAATGCTTCAGTTAATTCAATCTAACCTTTTCAATTATATGTGACTATGTGGCTCTTGTTAGAGAAACCCCAGCAGTCAGTGTGCTGAAGATTATAATGGAAGAGGAAGGGGTGAGTCTTTTCTTAAGAACATAAATATATGCAAACTGGAATCTGTCCTCAGATTATTACTTCAGAAAAAGAGAGAGAGACAGTATCATGCAACACCGTAAGAAAAATGATTGTATTAATCCATTCTGTATGTCCAAGGGAATTAAGAAAGGGTTTCAAAACCACACTGAGGCTGAAATCTTCAGTGACAGGAACAGTAGTGCCATTATTAATGCTAACATGAGAACCAAGAAGGCAGGATACTTGGAAATATTGTAATTTTAGTTTTTTAAAAAATCATCAATATCTGAGGCTCAGAGCATTCATCAGTCAGGGAGATAATTGAAAACTCAAAAGGGCAAGCCAACACTGGAATAATGAGCTCCATTTCTCATCTATTCTACTCTCCTAACACAGATTTTGATATTAAGAGTTGAACAAAAAGTCTCCAAACTACCAAATATATAATTGCATGTGTAATTACATATGTACTATATGCCTCTATAAATTCAGTATTAGGAGTTCTAACTTTTATACAAAAAATGAGGTGGCAGAAGGATAATGAGACACGAAGCAGAAGACGTAGTTTTCACCATAGGTCAACAGTTGGATGCCCTTTGGCAAAGAACTTCACCTATGACCATCAATTTCCTCAGCTATGCAATGGAAATAATGATAATATTATAACTCCCAGGGTTGTTAACCACTCAAATGAAATCACAAATGTTAACGTGCTTTCTCAGTGGCCATGTGCTACACAAACATTACCTGCTGATATTATTCTAAAATTTTCTTACAGTATTTGTTTTCCTATTAGCTGTATTTAGTGGAAATGTCAAATTCTAGGACAGCCTTGCATAGCCCAGACAATATTCAATAATTCTAATCTTAGATAATATACTATAATTGATATTATATAGTTTGTTTCTGTTAAAGAGATCACTGGAAAGAAAAGAAAGATAAAATTAGGGAAAATGTTTACATCAGGCATTCACAGACAAAAGATAAGATGTCCTCATTTTTGAGTCAAAATATCATCATAGCAGCAAGATATAAAACTTTCTTGCATGTAAAATTTGAGATACATTTAATTCTGGACTTTTCACACTAAACTTTAAAATTATAATGACACTAAAAATTGAACATTTACTTTTCAATGAATTTTTTTATATCCTTGATATGGAAAAAAACAAGTATTTTTAAAAATATGCTTACTGAAGTAGGATTTTCTTTAAAGCCAAGGCAGATGTTAGGTAATCACTATGTTACAGCATGAAAATCAGTAGAACAAGTGGTTTTGACAACCACGAGCTGCAGAATTAACTGCATGGCCAATCTGGCAGATTGTATTGAAATTTATAAGAATAATAATAGCAATTTAATTAAAACTAGTTGAATTGGTTTACATATTGATCACATATTTCAAGCAGAACAGACTGTGGTTGAAACAACCCACCAAATTTTAACTCATTGTGTTCCGCCAATATAAAATTGTAACCCATCAGGTCCTATTGAGTCTCACCCCATTACATATTACAATTCCCATCACACAGCGATGTCACTCTGCTCTCTTAATTCCAGTCCAAATTGCCTTTGCTCCATCCTCTGCATGCCTTCTGTTCTTTCTGCTCCTCAGAGACTCCAAGCACACTCTGGCACCTTCCTTCTCCCCTGCCTCACCTCACCAACTCCTGCTCATCCTCCATATCTTATCTAAAGGTCATTTCTTCATTGACATCATTCTTAACTCTCCAGATTTGGCAGGATTCATCTCTCATGGTATCTCATTTGTTCATTTCTGGTAGTTATTTAATGGCTATTAATCCTATGGAAGAATAAATTCCTTGAGACTGAAGACCATGTAACCATGTATATTTTTCTCATTATTGTATCCCTAATAATTATCACAGTACTTGCCTATAAAAGTCTTCTATCCATAGTTATTAGATTAAGGACAAAATATCAAGCCTAACAATGGCAGAGAGTTCATACAATCTCCAACTCCCAAGTAAATTTATTTATTTATTACCACTAGTGAATTCAAATGCTAAAAATCATTATGAAATATTTATTGTGTTGGCCATGCTGAATCAGTTCTGCAAAATCAATAATAGAAGGCAAATGAGGAGATTTACATTCAAGAGAACATTTTAACTCAATTTTTAGAGCATAAGAGGACAGAATGTTCCATTCTTAGTCCACATTCACTCCCATCTTCCTTACCCTGTGGTGGGTGGGAATTCTTAACATCAGCTGAGGACAAAGTCATCCAAGTAACTGTTTCAGCTCATTGTGTGCATACGTGACACATGATAAATTAATGAAATAAATAATAAATAAGTCATCTATATAAAGCCCTCACAATGATTACTAAAAGCAATTTTCACTTTCATCTGTGTGAAACTCAGAAATTCCCAAAGCAGTCAGCACATGAGAACAAATCAATATCTAGCTTCCTTCCCAATATCTGCTCCTGAATTTTATTATCCTGTGGAGCTGTTGTGATCAGAGTAAAGTAAGATGCCCAATTTATGGGTGGGCTCTAATTTTGAAGCCACATTAGTCCTGCTGGTGATCTCCTTCAGAGAAAGGCATAATAATAATACAGCACTAGGATCATGTTGAAACATAATTAGTCATCAAGATTTCAGAAGAGGGAGAGTCTTTCTAAAACAATGGAGTTGTGTAAAATGTCATCTATGAAACAAAATTGAGAGATATTTCAACTGAGCTTGGTCGCTTAAGGTTTGAAAATAAATAAGGGAAGACAGCACCGTGAAGTAGGATTTAATTGGAATCACAAGATCTAATTGGGTCTCTGTCCACTTCTTAATAGCTGCTTGACTTCTACTGCATTTGACATAAGTTTTACTTCCTTCATATGTTAAACTAGGAATATATATATATTACCTCACTGGGTTCTACTTCTTCTTTAAAAAAAAAAAAAATACAGTCATTCATCATTATCCCAAAGAGATTTATTCTAGAATCTCTCTCCCATACCAAAATCTATGTATACTCAAGAACTTGCTATAAAATGGCCTAGTATTGGCATATAACCTATGCACATTCTCTTGAACACTTTAAATCATTTCTACATTACTTAGAATACCTAATACAAGTAGATGCTATGTAAATAGTTTCAGTACTGTATTTTTAAATTTTCTATTGTTGTATTGTTATTTTGAATTGTTTTTGTCCTAAAATTTTGATCCACAGTTGTTTTGAATCCATAGATGAGAAATCCACAGGTACCAAGTGTTAACTGTACTTAATAATGCCTTCATTTGTTGATCATAGTTATTGCCAGATACGTTCACCTGTGGATTTTATCTAAACTTCTTGTAAAGTGGCATTAACATTCCCAGCTTACAATGAGGCTCAAAGAGCTAAAAACTGTCACTCTGTCAATATAGCACATACTATTGAATGAGCCCTATGGGGGCCTCTATCAAAGCTATGAGACCCCGTTCTGGTGTTGTCACAGCTGTTGAAGCTTTGGACCAAAGCCCAGCAACCTTGGACCAAGAAATGGTTTTCGGTAGTCTCTGATTTTGGACAACTATTGTTTGCTTTAATTTATGCACCACTGTGATAGTCATAGGAAGCTTCCCTGTAATTTCATAACTACCAATTCTAAGTTCAGTTTCTCCAAACATGAGGTAAATCAGGCAGGGACTTTCTCTAAATATGGATATTATGATAGCCATCATTTCTGCCCTTGAACCTGTCTGATATCATGTTGGGGAAACTGCAGAACTAAATTTTTAAAAAAAAACTTGACATAAAAGACATGCATGATGCTGGTATTTTGAGATACTGGGCTCATCATATTTAAAAGTGCTTAGGGGTCAGGCACGCCCTGTCCTCAGTTCCAGCTCACCTGTGTATTCACTCTATCTCGGCCATAGAGGCAAGAGATGTGATGGGCAGTAACTCGGAGTAGGAAGGCAATAAGTTAAATTTTCTCTGTGGGAAAGTTTAAAATTATTGTAAAAGTCTGAACCCCACAAGTTTTTAGAGAAAGTTTTAGAGAAAGTTTTCAGAGGCCAGACATTTGACTAATGCTGTTTAGACAAGAAAGCAGCAGTTTGGGGCGGGGTAAAGTCCTAACCTGGAGGTTGGGACACCTGGTTGTAAAGCCAGGTTCTCCGCTTATGAACTGTGTAATGTTTTCCATTGTCACAAAACATCAGCCTCCTCCTTTATTGTAAAATAACCATAAGAATGTCATCTCAGCCACCTTCCAGAGATTAGTCAAGTTCAAATGAAATGGCATGAGAGTGTGGGGCAAGGATATGATTGCCATATTTTGGTTTGATTTTACAGGGTAAACACTTTTTATTATAGGCTGTATTTTTCATAATGTGTTCTGCAAAGCACATGTTTTATAAGAAAAGTAATGGAAGTTATTTTCATAAAGGTTTTTGTACTCAAATGCTGGGGTAGACAAAGTTAACTCCTTTCCTCCAGACTTCTCAGAGCCTCTAACAGACCGAGGGAAATTTCCAGGAAGGGGAAATTCTATCCAACAATTTCCTAAATTCATTTAACCTCATACCTGTTATCTTTAAGGATTAGTATTATCCAAAACATATTTTTGGAACATAGCTCTTTGAATAATAGATAGGTTGAATTGAAATTTGGATTTTCAGGTAATTTACAGTCACAGCTCCGTGCAAGATTTTCTATGTGCTCCAAACCAAGTTATATGTTTTAAACCTTGCAACATAGCTATAAACATGATTTAAATCACTTAACAATCACTCAGATTGCATGCCTTACCCCCATTTTATGTGAGGGAGATCAAAAGCTCAAAAGCAGAGCTCTGTTTGTCAAAGTACAATAAAAGACAGCAGAACTTCAAAAACATAATATTAACATAAAAACTAATCTCTCAAGAATAGGTATGCAATTCAATTAAGCAATGGCTGATACAGAATTTCAAGATTTTACTTTTTTGGGTTTCTTTATATGTAAAGCTATCTAATTTTATTTTACTTAAGCTAGCTTATTTCTATATCAAGCTATTTAAGAAAATTGGCATGACCCATAAAAAACAGGATGAGTGAATGTTTTAAAATACACCAAATGTATATATCTGTGATTCTGTCATAAAATCAAAAGTGTATAATCCAGCTATATGCAAAAGACACTGAAAAAAGGCATTGAGCGTAGAATTATTCCATGACTAAGGTTCTGCCTCAGCTTTCATTCATGGTGTTTATATTTTTTAAGGTAAACAATACTTTCTTTAACTAATGTTTTACAAAGAGCTCAGCGTGTTAAATAAAAAGAGAGCAAGAAACGGAGGCTAGAAAATCCTTTCTGCTGAGATTATCCTTCTTACCAACTTCTCCAGCCCTGGGAGTCGGGCAGAG
This sequence comes from Tarsius wallacei, assembly GCA_963574415.1. NCBI lineage: Eukaryota > Metazoa > Chordata > Mammalia > Primates > Tarsiidae > Tarsius > Tarsius wallacei. The sequence goes on from CAUYQG010040616.1 coordinate 6,719, forward strand.
GACAGCCTTAGGGTCCTGTGTGAGCCTGCAAGTCACTGATCCAGTTAACCTTTTAGACAAAAATTGAACAGAGGTGATCATTCTCTTATGTAAGCTGCTATGCAATACTGAGCACATGAGTAAGGCCATGAAAAAAGAAATCTTACAGCTGAAAGGGATCTTGATAATATATAATCCAATGTTCATCAATTTTATGAGTGAGGAAACAGGCCCAGAAAGTTCTGCTGATTTGGCCACAATCACACAGCCTAATTAGGGGCAGAGCCAGGAATTAAATTCCTGCCTCCTGACACAGTCTGGTGTACTCCTTGACACACCGCATGGACCTGCATAAACCATCTGGAGGTAGAACAGTTTTCTAAAATGCTTTACCATAAGCAGGAATGTATAAAATACATGAAGAATTTGTCAGACCATTCCTTCCATTGGAGGCATAATTTATACGTCTTCAGTGAAGCAACATGCTGATCAATGATGTTTATGCATCCCTAAGCCTCCTTCTGGTGCTGTGACAGATCTCTGCATGGAAAAGTGTGAAGAAGGATTTCCATAGAGCCCACCGTATCCCTAGGCAATGGGGAAAGCCCCGCCCAGCTGAGCGTTTTTTGTCATTAGCCTTTCCCACCGTCCAGAGCACATGCTGAATAAGAATGGACCTGCAGGAAATCCTTTAGCGGTTCCAAAAAATTGTGTTTCTCATTATAAATGTATTTTCAAAATTAAAGGTCTTAACAATTTAATATTGTCACTGTATTCCAGAATGTTCCAAGTAAGTGGAAGATGTTTCCAATAATACTGACATTTTTAATGAAGATATTTCCCTTTTCCTATAGTATATTTTAAATTACTTAATATGAACATTCATAAATCTATTCTTTTTTGTCCCTTCTATTCTTATTTCACTTTTCTTTTCCTGAAGAAAGTAGATTCCTTCTGAGAAGTCAATAAAGATCTACTACTTAAGAAGTGAGGTTAAAATTGCCTTTTCTAAAAGCATGACATGGGCTGGATGTGGTGACTGACGCCTATAATCCCAGAAATTTGAGAAGTCTAGGCAGCAGAATCACTTGAGGTGAGGAGTTCACAACCAGCCTGAGCAATACAACAAGACTCTGTCTCTACCAAATTAATAATTACGAAAAGATGAATGCAGTGGTTCATCCTTGTAATCCCAGCACTTTGGGAAGCCAAGGCAGGAGGATTGCTTGAGCCCAGGAGTTCGAGACCTTCCTGGTCAACTAGCCAACATAATGAGCCTTTGTCTCTATGACGTCAATAAAATAATTAGCTGAGCATGGGGGCATTTGCCTGTAGTCCCAGCTATTCAGGAAGCTGAAGCAGGAAGATAGCTTGAATCCAGGAGGGCAAGGCTGCAATGATCTATAATCATTCCTCTGCACTCCAGTCTGGGCAACAGGTAGAGACTGTATCAAAAAATGATACAGTGACATAAACTTTTGATGGTTCCTTCACCTTTAAACAAGTAGCGATGATAGATAAAATGTACCAAAGACATGTTTGGACTCAAACACAAGAAAAACTACTCTGTGACAAGAAATGAAACATTGTGGCCTTCTGGCAAGATGGTGACGGGACAGGTCAGACTGTGAGAGTCCAGACAAAAGCTAGTGTCCATAAAGACTCTCTGTGTGAGTAGGCGTGTGGCAGTGGGTGAGTGAAAATCTGTCTGAGGGGAGACTTGGGTTCATGCGCCTGGGGTTCTCTTCTAGAGGTGACTGCAACTCCCCACCACCCAGAGATGGGAGCCGCTGGTGCGCAGGAGGAAAGCTTGCCGAATTCAGCTGATTCTCATCACCTGACGCCCAGCACACACCATAACCTGCCACAGCAAAGCAGCTGAAACCCCAATCTGATCAGTGGAGAGAGAAGACTGGGGAGAGCTGCAGAGAAGCCTCACCCCCAGTGAGGAAACACCAACTGCGGCCATTTTCTCTGTCCCTGACCAGGCAGAGAGCTGCATTGCCCCACCCACCTCCACCCATCCTCCAACTTGGAGCTTAAGGTAATCTCATCACTGGGAGAGACAGAAGCCCCTCTCCCATGTGGGATCAGACTCAGACACAGACACATAAGATCTGAGTGGAAGACTTGACAGGCAGCAAGCTGGCTGAGTCCAGATCTGATCCACCCTCCTCCCACAGTAGGCCTCTGACCTGCGCTGAGAGCAACCCTATCAACTTACCCCGAGAGCAGAGGGGAGGGGCTGGAGATCAGAGTTGAGAGGAAGTTGGACTTACAGGAAATACCTCAGAGCGAGTTTTTGTTGTTGTTGTTTGTTTTGTCTGTTTGTTTTGCTTACTTTTGTTTATTTTTTGTTCAGCTTTTGTCCTCTCTTTCTTTTAGTTTTTGATAATGTTTTCATACTTGCTTTGTTTCTGTTATTTAATTACTGTATTTTTTAGACTTCCTGTCTGTGTATGGGTATTTTTGAGGGAGATACACCAATAGGGGGTTTTTGTCGGTTTGTATGTTTGTATGATTGTCTGTATGGTTTAGTTTTTTTACTCTTTTCTGTCTTTGTGTCTTTTTTCATTTTTTGGTTGGTACGTCTGTCTGTTTTCCCTCTTACTCCTCTCTCTCCACCTTCCTCTCACCCCCCTTCTTTCTTTTTCCATTATTTTACTTTTTCTTACCTCATTTTGCTTTCAGGGAGCAAACCTACACCCCCACTGCATGGACAGATTGTAAGGCAGTGGGGAGTAGGTTCTAGGGGACCCACACACCTGTCAGTGGATACTGGTATCTGCAGATAGATTCTGAATCACAGCTCCCCCACTATTAAATCTCAAAGCTGCAAAAAGTACAGCCTCCCACCACAGTCCAGCTTCAGAATTGAACACAGCCAGAGGATCTACAAAAGGAAGAATAGGAGATTGAGCAAACAGAAGTAAAAGCTACCCCCCCTCCCCATTCCTGAACTACAGAATTAAAGGGGGGGGGGAATCTACACAAATGAAGAAAAACCAAAAGAAGAGTATGGGTCTCATACAGACCACTGGGAGGTCAGACACTGAGAATACAGACTTCGAAACCCAAATATCAAGACATTAATACAGAAAATAAATAGAATCAAGGAGAGGCAAGAGGGAAGAATGAAGGAGTTGATAACTGAGATAACAGCAATAAAGAATACAGTGAATGATAAATAACAAACTGATAAGCATGGAAAGCAGAATTAGCCAAGCAGAAGAAAGAATCTCAGAGGTTGAGGCCCAAAATATGGAACCAACCCAAACTGTCAAAAACATAGGTAAGAAGCTTAAAAAAACAGAGCAAGCCGGGCTTGGTGGCTCAGCCTGTAATCCCGTGCCTTGGGAGGCTGAGGTGAGTGGATTGCCTGAGCCTGCGGGGTTTGAGACCCGCCTGGGCAAGCGAGACCTCATCTTTACAATAAATCAAAAAAATTAGCCGGGCGTGGTAGTGCGTGCCTGTAGTTCCAGCTACTGGAAGGCTGAGGCGGAAGGATCACCGGAGCCCAGCAGGTCGAGGCTGCAGTGGCCGGGAGCAGCCACTGCACTCCAGCCTGGGTGACAGAGTGAGACTCCAACTCAAAAAAAAACAAAAACAAAAACCAGAGCAAAACCTTTAAGAGATGAGTGATTATTTCAATTTCAAGAGGCCAAACCTATGATTAATTGGACTTCCTGAGGCAGAAAAAGAGACAGAGACCACCCTGGAACAAACATTCCATGAAATTATCCAAGAAAACTTCCCTCATCTCATCAGTGATGCAACCATTCAAACACAAGTGATTCAGAGAACCCTTGCAAGATGGCAAATGAGTAGACCAACTCCTAGACACATAGTAATTCACCTACACAAAGTAGGCATAAAAGAAAAAATCCTACAGGCAGCAAGAGAAAAAGGTCAGACTACCTACAGGGGAAGACCAATTCGAATAACAGCAGACTTATCCATAAAAACACTTTAGGTGAGGAGAGCTTGGAGCCCAATCTTCAAAATTCTCAAAGAAAAACTATTTCAACCAAGAATTACTTACCCAGCTAAGTTAAACTTGATCTATGATGGAGAATTAAAATCTTTCCCAGACATCCAATCCCTAAGAGCTTATGCTGCCTCCAGACCAGCTCTACAAGAAACACTTAAGAAAGTGTTATACACAGAAAAAAGGAAAAAAGGAAAAAAAGAATGACAATGCCCTTCACAAGAATGCAGGAAAAAGATTGAAAACACACATGAATCAACTCAAAAATCAAAAGAAAACAGACAAACAGCAACAACAACAATAAACTCTATAAGAACCTCATGACAGGGTTAAACTCTCACATTTCAATAATTAGCCTGAGTGTGAATGGACTACATGCACCACTGAAAAGACATAGAATGGCAACATGAATAAAATATCATGAGGCAGCAATATATTGTCTCTAAGAAACTCATCTCACAAGAAAGAACACTCACAGACTCAAAGTAAGAGGATAGGAAACAAAATTTCAGGCAAATGGAACACAAAAGAAAGCAGGAGTCACAATCTTAATATCAGAAAAAAGATAAAGTCACTACATAATGATAAAATGTTCAATCCCTCTACAAGAATTATCTATCCTAAACATATATACACCCAACATAGGAACACCAACTTTCATAAAGCAGCTTCTAGGTAAAGTTAGAAAAGATATAGACTCTAACACTATCATAGCTGGGGACTAAAATACCTCACTCACAACCCTAGACAGATCATCAAGATAAAAAATCAACAAGGAGATCCAGAACCTCAACATGATGCTTGACCAAATGGACTTAATTGATAGCTATAGAATATTCCACCCAACAAGCACAGAATATACATTCAACTCATCACCATATGGAACATATTCTAAGATTGACCACACCCTTGGCCATAAAACAAGCATAAACAAATTTCACAAAGTTGAAATCCTGCCATGCACCTTCTCAGACCACAGAGGAATAAAAATAAAAATCAACACCAACAAAGCTCCCCCAAAACCCACAAAGACATTCACACTAACAGCATGATGATAAGAAACTCCTGGGTCAACATGGAAATCAAAACAGAGATTAAAAGATACCTGGAAACAAATGAAAATGAAGAAATATCTTACTGGAACCTCTGGGATGCCATGAAAACAGTACTAAGAGGGGAATTCATATCTCTACGAACACACATGAAGAAAATGGAAAGATCACAAGTTAACAGCCTAACAAATCACCTAAGGGAGCTGGAAAAGCAAGATCACCAAAACTCTAACTTCAGCAGAAGAATCCAGATCACCGAAATAAAAGTCCAACTTAGATAATACAACAAGATAATACCAAAAATCAATAAAACAAAAAGCTGGTTCATTGAAGGGATAAAGAAGATTGATGGTCCATTAGTTAGACTGACCAAGAAAAAAGAGAGACAAAGCCCAAATAAACACAACCAGAAATGCAAAAGATCAAGGCACAACTGACCCCAAAGAAATACAAAAGATTATCAGAGACTGCTATGTACACTTATATGGAAACAAACTTGAAAACCTAAAGGAAATGGAGGACTTTCTGACATCACACAACCTCCCTGTGTTGAAACAAGAAGAAATCGAGACCCTAAACAGACCAATAACAATCCAGAAAATTGATTATGTCGTAAGAAAATTACCTACAAAAAAACACCCGGGACCAGATGGTTTTTCAGCAGAATTCTACAAAACATACAAGGAGGAAACGCAACTGTCTTTCACACACTGATTGTGTACACCAAAACTTTACCAAAGTCATTTATCAGTGTGAGGAGGCTTTTGACAGACTCTCTTAGGCTTTCAAGGTATAGAATCATATTGTCCACAAGGAGGGATAGTTTAACTTCCTCTTTTCCTATTTGGATATCCCTGATTTCCTTCTCTTGCCTGATTTCCTTGGCTAGGACTTCCAGCACCATGTTAAACAAGAGGAGTGAGAGTGGGCATCCTTGTCTTGTTCCCGTTCTCAGGGGAAATGCTAACTTCTGGCCATTCAGCAAAATGTTGGCTGAAAGACTGATGAACCCCTGGCCAGACTGACTTAAAAAAAAGAGAGAGAGAAAGTCCAAATAAACACAATTAAAAACACAACGGGCAAAAATCACAACTGACCACCCCCCCCAAAAATTCAAAAGATTACCAGATTACTAAGCACACCCATATGCAAATAAGCTTGAAAATCTAAAGAAAAAGGAGAACTTTCTGAGACCACAAAACCTTCCAAGGTTGAAAAAAGAAGAAATTGAAACTCTAAACAGACCAATAACAATCCAAATGTGCCGAAAAGAAAAAGCAAACAGCCCCATTACAAAGTGGGCAAATGATATGTATAGACAGTTCTCAAAAGAAGATGTACACACAACCAACAGATACATGAAAAAATGCTCAGCCTCACTTGTCATCAACAAAATGCAAATTAAAACCACACTGAGGTACCACCTAACTCCAGTCAGGATGGCTATCATCAATAACTCAAAAAACAACAGATGCTGGAGAGGATGCAGGGAAAAGGGAACATTTCTACATTGTTGGTGAGAGTATAAACTAGTACAACTTCTGGAGAACAGTGTGGCGATTCCCAAAAGATCCTCGGCCCTCCATGTGACCCTACAGTCCCCCTACTGGAAATATTCCCAGAATAACTCAAATCACTCTATAAAAAAGATTCCTGCACAGGTATGTTTATTGCAGCATTGTTTACAGTAGCAAGATCATGGAATCAACTGTGTTACCCATCAAAAGAGGACTGGATAAAAAAATGTGGTATGTATACACAATGTAATATTACACAGCCACAATAATAAAATCATGAACTTCACAGCAACCTGGATGGACTTAGAGTCAATAGTACTGAGTGATCTTTCACAGAAACAAAGAACTGAGTATCACATGTTCTCACTCATAAGTAGACCTTGAGCAATTATCATAGTACTATAAGAGAATGATTGTCAGTAGTAGGAAACTGCCGGGAGGGCGGTGGGGAAGCGGGATTGGCACTAGTGGGCATCTGCCTGGGGAAGGGGAGCACACCTCACTAACAAGGGTACCTGCATGAAGAACATTTGTATACCTAACCCTAAATTGTACCCCACATCTTTAAAATTAAAAAAGAAAAAAAACCCATTAAAAAGTGGGCAAAAGACACAAATAGACACTTCTCAAAAGAAGATATATGGGCAGCCAACAGACACAGGAAAAAGTGTTCAGCCTCAATAATAATCAGAGAAATGCAAATCAAAACCACATCGCAATACCACCTAACCCCAGTAAGAATGGTCATCATTAATAAAACAAACAACAGATGCTGGCGAGGATGCGGAGAAAAAGGAACGCTTCTACACTGCTGGTGGGAATGCAAACTAGTGCAACCTCTTTGGAAGACACTGTAGCGATTCCTGAAAGAACTAGAAATTGACCTTCCATATGACCTAACAATCCTCCTATTGGGAATATACCCAGAGGAACGCAAATCATTCTACAAAAAAGAGACCTTCACATACATGTTTATTTCAGCTCTATTCACAATAGCAAAAACATGGAACCAACCATGCTGCCCATTGAACCTGAACTGTATTAAAAAAAATGTGGTACATATACATGTTGGAATATTATGCAGCCATAAAGAAGGACAAACATATGGACTTCACAGCAACTTGGATGGATTTAGAGTCTATCATACTCAGTGATCTATCACAGAAACAAAGAACAGAGTACCATATGTTCTCACTCATAAGTGGACCTTGAACAATTATCATAATACTGTAAGAAAGGGATTGGCAGTAGTGGGAAACTGCCAGGGAGGAGGGGTTGGATTGGCAGTTGAGGGAAACTGCCAGGGGTGGGAAGGACACACCTCATCAACAAGGGTACCTACATAATTAACATTTGTATACCTAACCCTGAATTGTACCCCACATCTTTAAAATAAGATAAAATAAAATAAATAACTGTAATGCCAAAAAAAAGAGAGAGAGAGAGAGAAAGAAACACTGTGCAGTTCTGTAGGGATGGTAGTGCTTTACATGGAGAAACAAACAGTAGGTGTCAAGAGTTTAACTCCTGCCAGCATGAAGGAGATTAAAGGGCCTTTGTATAGTGTTTGGCAGCTGAAGCCTACCTTTTCAGTGAAGCCAGAGTCCCCACCTTAAGGGAGGAGCCTGAGGAAGACTCTGCCATTGCAGGGGCTGTGACATATGGTGAGACTCAGGCTTGTAGGGACTCCTGGTGAGACACAGGACTACAGGGGCAGGAGAATATGAAAAGCCTAGAGTTGAACCCACCCATACCCTGGCCTGGTGTCTACAGTTGGCTTTTCCTTCACATTTTTTGGATCAAAGTCACTGTTAGAAGAGCACTGTTAGATTGAGCCCCTGGAAGGGGGACCTTGCTAGAAAAGGACAGGTAAGAGTAGAAGTGGGAAAAAAAAGAGAAAAAAGAAGATAAAAGTTTTTAAAAATGACCCTCCTACACACACTACAAATGTGTCTGTAAAACTGATGTCCAAAATACGTGTTTCCAAAGCTGATGGCAAATGAGAGTGGTTGTGTTTCAATAAAACTGTATTAATCAAAACAAGCTGTTGGCCACATTTCTCTTACAGGTCATAGTTTACCAACCTCTGAGTTGGGAGATTATTAGGAAAACTCTGGGGAAGAGATGCTGAGGCCTAAATGAAGCCTTGAGAATGGTGATCTCAATACTTTATCTTTGCTTATGAAACATCTACAAATGCTGCATATTTGAAAATTCTCTAAATACACGGCTAAGATGAAATAAACTAATTCCTCAGAGGTTTAAAAAAAGTGAGAGCACATATCCAGTAGGGTAAGCATGTATTAAAGCAAGCATCTGCTAATACCATTTGAGTTTCATTTTAAATGGCCACACGATACAAGGAAGCAAAGCCTTGCACCTGCTCAAGGTGGAAAAGCCTGACAGAGACACCAACATAAAATGAGGATGGTCAAAGACATAGCCCTTGGAAAAATTGTGACCCATTGCAAAACATTTCACAAAAGATACTAGAATGGAAATTGGTCTATCTGGACTTTAGTTATTGGTGGAGGGGAAAAAACAAGCATTCTTAAGCCAACTCTTATACTTCTTTTTTTCATCAATCCATGCTACCTAAAGGATCTGAAAATCTCTAGCAGAGAATTGGATTACGGTTGCTGCTGTCAGGTCAATAGTGCCCCCTTCCCCATGTTCCTGAAAAAGAGCAAAAGAAATCCTTTCTGAAGAATGCATTCTTAAAACAGTTTCAATATACATGATATCACAATTATTCTTTAAAAATTATAAAACACACCACCTAAAAATACCATGAAGCAGAGTAAACAGAAAAACAGTTTCAAGAATCAGGCAGGAGATACTTCACATATTGAAATTATTTTTAAAAATCATACCCTTAATGTGGTTAAAGAAATAAAAGAAGAAATTAAAAGCATGGGTAAGGAGCAATAAATAATCAAACATAATCATACAGATTTGAAAAAGAACCAAAGACATATAGACAGATACAAGCATGCAGTTCTATCTATCTATGTCTACCTACCTTGATTTATCTATCTATGTCTATCTAGCTAGACATGGAGCTGTTCCTCCTTTAGCTTGTTGCTAATTCCAAAAGCTATGGCTGAGAAGTTGGAAAGCTTTGTGGAGTTGCTGGCAGTGACATGGAACTTGAAAGGCAAAAACTGGGATTCAGAGATTTCCAAGGAGTAGAGTCTCTCAAGGGGGACTTTCAAAAGCTGAACTCTAAGATGAGGGTGAACAAGAAGTAGATCGGTCTTCCCAAACACTCTCAAAGCCCACTGCCATGCTCTCTCAATCCATTATGAAGAAGAAGTTTCCACCAAAAATGACCCCCTCTCTAGATAAAGATAACAACATCTTGGTGACACATTATTTCATCTTTTATTATGTCTGGTACTCAATAAAAAATAGGCAACAACCAAAAAAAAGTAAATCTTGAATAAAAATCGAGAGAGAGAGAGAAAAAAAAAACAATGAAAAAATCCAGATATTGGTATTACCAAACCCAGATCTTTAAATAAGTGTAATTTATATGCTAAAGGAATTAAATGACAAGGTGGATAATTCTGGTGGAGAATCTACCAAGATGAATCATATGGGGTAACAAAATTAAAGTACAATATCCAAAATTAAGTACTTGATGGGTGTGTGCAACAGCAGTTATATCATAGTTGGAGAAAAAGTTAGTAAACTGAAAGAGCAGAAGAAAATATTCAAAGTAAAGCAAGGGAGACAAGATGAAAAATACAGAAAAGAGTACTACAAACATAGGCTAGGGTCAACTGAAAATGACTGAATAAACACTATGCACAAAGACTCTCATGGCATATTTCTGAACATAAGAGGAATTTGCATAACATATTTATAATAGTATTTATTCAAATTTCAAAGCTGAGAAATAATCTTTTAAGTATTCCTTAACAGTAAAACTATAAGAAAAATAGAATAATATACGCAACACTCAGGAGAGACGTTACCACTGAGAGGTAGGAAGAGAGATGTGATCCTACTGGGAGCTATAGCAATACTACTAAACTATAGAGTAGGAGCAAAGGTCTCTGTTATATTATTTCTTTACAAAAAACAGGTTGTTTACATTTTCTCTTACATCTGAAGTATTCTATACTAAATAGATGCATCCAACAAAATCAACAATTGAAACAGTTTATTCTAGATAAAAAAACAAAGAAGACTAAAGAAGACTGTAACATAAAAATGGGTTAGTATATTTTAAAAAGTAATAAAAACAATGAAATTCATGTTAGCAGAAATTAAGCAAGAACATGTGACTGTATAAGAGGTAGAACTCTTGAAAAAAATTACTGTAATTAAAATACTAGGAAAAATTTAGTTTGGACACACTGGTTAGTTGAGATATAGTGCAAGGCATCTCCTTGGAACCCAGTGATGATACAGAGAAATAAAACCATGGAAGAACAATTAAGGGCCATGGAGGATAGATTGGGAACCTTCAGTGTTTCTTATTTATGGAAATGAAAAGTATAATAAATGACAAAAATGCTATATATTGATTAAACTTTAAACTCGTAACAATAAATCGTGAAGATACTATAAACAAGAGATCCTGTAGAGAAATGATCACAATCTTGCTACTAGTTTCATTGGCCGTGACAATAGATGTCAAAAGACATGGATCGATATCTGCAAAATGCCAGAAGAAAACAATTTAAAACTTAGGTTGCAAGCAAATTCTCAGGCAAGGCATATTCAGACACACAAAAAACTAAGAGATTACATAAATCCTACAGAAAGAACCTATAAAAGATAAACTTCAGCTTGAGAAAAACTAAATCCAGAGATGAGATGTGAGACATAAAAAACAACAAGAATTACAGATTTGGTAAAAAAAGATTTTGGTAAGTTGGATTAGTTTTTGACTAAGCAATTGTATATTCACATTGTATGTTTAAAAAGAGCAAAGTCAACATCAGAAGCAAGATGATGATTTGATATTTAATGGGTAAATCATGCTAAGAAATTTGTCATAGTTAGAAAGAGGATAGAAATATTAAGTACAGCAACATTTATTAGAAAGAATTAATCTGGATGATAATGAAGAAATAGACATATAATGTGCACTTTGCAAATAAGAAATGTACCCCAATAATCTTAGAAATACAAGTCACCAAATTAATGATCACCTCTGCCTCTATGGACAGAAAGAAGGGAATACTATCACAAAGGATAAATGTGGACTTATACTAAATTTGTGTTGTTTCCTTTCAGAAATATCTAAAGCAAATATGGCCTAATCTCATTTTTAGTAAAGATATATAGAAGAAATATGCATTCATTATTTTTCTATGTTTATATAAAACTAAATTATGAAATGTTACTTAAAGATGTGGCATAAAGAAACAACAAAAAAAGTATAGGAACACAGGCAGCATGACTGTCATTGGCTGAATGGTTTCCTCCCCTTATATTGAAGTTCAAACTTCCGGGACCTCAGAATGCAATTGCATTTGGAAATAGGGCTACTGACAATGTAATAAGTTGATTTAACATAGGGTCATATTGGAATAGGGTGAGCATCACATTGTACTATGTAGACATATGCAATTATTATTTTGCCATTAAATTTTTTAAAAATTAAATATGACAAATATCCTCACAGAAAAGGAAAATTTGGACAATACACATAGGGAGAATGTCATGTGAACATGAAGGTAGAAATTGAAAGAATGCGTCTATAAGCTGTGGAATGCCAAAGATGACCAGCAAGCCACCAGAAGCTAAGAAACAGGCAGGAGACAGATTGTCTTTCACAGCCCTGAGAAAGAATCAACCCTGCTGACACCCTGATATTGAATTTCTATTCTCCAGAACAATAAATTTCTGTTGTTTAAGCTACTGGTTTTTGGTACTTCATTCCAGAAGCCCTAGGAAACTAATACAATGACCCTGCCAATTCTTGTTGGATAGCCTGAAGTCAAATAATAACAATTTTGTAAGATTCACCTGTGCTTAGTAGCTGCACAGTGGCAATTTCCATAGATTGCTATCTACAAAAGAAGTGTCACAATTTGGGGAGGGAGAAATAAACAAACTTGAAATCACATCACCAAAGTTCTTCTTACATAAGGGCATGTTAAGAATGGAAAAAATCTCTTCTATTATATCACGATACAGTATTTTTAAGTGTCTGGCCTGTCTAGTATCATGGAAATGCATCTATAACTCTGCACTGTTACATATAACAGACTAATTTCTGAGCTACTTGCCTTGACTGACTCCATACCAAAGAAAAGGATATTTTTAAAATTTTTCTAGGTCTGGTTTCATGATTGATTATAGATTATTGATTTGCCTTCTCATTCACTGAATCTGAAATTCCCTCAGGTATTTTTTTTTTTTAATCTGAAAATATCTTCATTGATGGCGGTCTAGTAAACTGTGTTGCATAACTACTCAGAACTTTGTAGTATACAAAATGAGATTATGCAGAGCACTGAATGGTAGTTATATAATTAGCAAGAATAAAGTTCTCAAATGTAACTACTGTAGAAGAATTTCTATGGTAGAGTAGGATTGGCAATGCAGAATCAATTTTAATTCTCAAAGATAAAAGAAGAAGGGTTTCTATAGGCCGTATTGTTATAGCTCAAGACACATTACCGCTCCCAGTAAGGATGTGATGACAATTTGTAATATCATTCAAGTTAACCGGCAGCAAATTAAACTAGCTTTGAATACATGAAAAAGAAATCAGGACATTCATTCATTAATATTTATTATTCCCTGATAAAAAATGAGAAACTTCTAGGCCATTTTCCTATGATTTGCTGAAATATATCTAAAAGGAGTGACATATCTCTTAAAACCTATTCCAAAGACTAACAAAATGTACCATTAAAGACATTTTCTTTGTCTCATCTAAACCCTTCCAGCTGCAATTTAAGCTTTTTTTTTCAGTCAGTCTGTTCTTTCTCATATTTTAATTGGTACTCACAAAGGATATTCTTACTGTGGATTTCCAAGGGACCAAACTTTTGCTCAAGAAAGCTTAGAAGCCTAAATGTGAAAGAAGTAATTATGAAAATGGCAAGACTGTGTTTGGGTTGCAAGATTATAAGAAAAAAAGTACAAATGGTCATAAACATCTGGGGAGAGAATCATAACACATAAACTTTATAGAAATGTTTTCTGCTTTTAAAGAATTTTTCCATATTATCTTAGCAAAGAAAACAATGTAAAAATTGGTGTTTATGGACAAAATTTGAAAAATATCAGCCTCCAAATTAAATCTACAAAGTGTTTTAAAGGCTTTTTAAACACAGAGGTGACTGAGAGTCTACAACTGGTCAGTGAATCAGGACATTCATTCATTAATATTTATTATTCCCTGATAAAAATGAGAAACTTCTAGGCCATTTTCCTAATATTTGCTGAAATATATCTAAAAGGAGTGACATATCTCTTAAAACCTATTCCAAAGACTAACAAAATGTACCATTAAAGACATTTTCTTTGTATCATCTAAATGTTATGAAGACTGCAACATTTTCACTTTTTTTTTTTTGGTATGTCTCATATTTTGCTTCCTAAATCTAGGTAGAACTTGGTTAAGTACTGAAGTCTTTAAAGAACAAATAATTTAAGAAAATAGAAATTAATACTTTTGGTCATAAAACAGACAAAATTAAGTTTTCTGGAAAGAAATGGAGTTTTTACTATCTTGAAGAATGGTTCAGGAATTGAAATTTCTAATGAATAAATATTTCTGAAATTTTAAGCCTGTGGAGTCATAAGCATGCTTTTTCTTAAACAAGTCTTCCACAAAGTGGTGCTCTTACTAACTCATAAAAAAGTCTCATATACAAAATTGCTACTTTTTATACTTACTATATCCAAAATATGTGTATGTGCATTTTTTCAATCTGATTGTTTTAGTAGCTCTGGGAAGCATACATTCTCTTATTTATTAAAATGATGAAAAATTCTAGGATCATAGAAATTGAGTAACTCAACCACAGTCATAAAGACAATGAGTAAGCCACGATTCAAATCCCTATGAATTTGTTTCATTCCCATTCTATGAGAGTAAGCATACTTGGATTAAATTAGGTCTCCAGAAATATAGACTCCTATAATATTATATAAACATATTTAAATATAATTAGCCTGAGAGTAAAAATGTATTAGTCTTATCCCTTGAAATCTTCATTATTAAGGGGCTCTGTTTTGCAATGAATGAGAATATTTTCACTGTCAATATTTCAAAACTTTAATTTAATTCTCATTATACTAATTTACATAGTAATTTTATTCTGGTTTCTACTTTGCTTAATTTGACAAGAAAATTCTAGTAGTAGTAAAATTTACATTGTAACTCATCTAGGAACACAGCTCATCATATTGACAGCCCCAGGCATCTACTGAGATGTTCAAGTGTTGCTTTAAACAAATATTAGATATAAAACCTAGGATATAGATCACTCTGAAGGATGGTAGGAGACTTGTCTATTTATTGAAAGAAAAAAATCAGTTGTGCTAGTGAAGCTAAATATTAGAAAGGAAAACAACAAAAGTGTTACAGTGCCTTGAATAAATATGTAAGCCCTAAAAAAAAAACATCTTTGCAAGCATATGTGTGGAGGTATATGTGTGTGTGTGTGTGTGTGTGTGTGTGTGTGTGTGTCTGTGTGTGTGTGTCTGTGTGTGTGTGATGATAACAGCTCTTGTAAAAGGATAATAAATTGAACACTCCGAATAAGGTCAAAAAGAATATAAATTACTTCTATCAATGAGAATATAAGATGCTTCACTACATACAAAAAACGTAATATTTGTCAATAATTTTAAAATATTAAAACCCTTTGATCATACAATTTCTAGAAATCTCTTAGAATACAAATAATTAAAAATGCAGGCATAGCTTATACATGAGCTTGTTGACTATAGTATTGTTACTATTATTAATTTTTTTTTTTTTTGAGACAGGGTCTTTCTCTGTTGCCCAACTGTAGTGCAGTAGTGCGATCGTAGCTGACTGCAGCCTTGAACTCCTGGGCTCGAGCAGTCCTCTTGCTTCAGCTTCCTGAGTAGCTGGGACTATAGGCCTGCACCACCACACCCACCTAATTTTATTTTATTTTATTTGTAGAGATGGGGTTTCGCTATGCTGCCCAGGGTGGTCTCTAACTCCTGCCCTCAAGGGATCCTCCCATCTCAACCTCCCAAAGTTCTGGGATTATATGCATGAGCCATCATGCCTGATGATCATAGAAATTTTTTATATAGCAAAAGAGTTGAAAACAATTTTATGTCTTACAATAGGGTAATAATTCAAAATTATGCTAACTATATTTCATTAGATACTTATATATCAACATTAAATTATATTTTCATAAATTGTTTGATAATGTAGTAAAAAGATCATAGAAAGATCTACAGGAAGAACATAATTGTATGTGCACAAATACTCATAGAGAGAATAGAAAAATATAACAAAATGGTAATAATGGTCACTTTTAATAATGTGTATTTTATTATTTATTCTTATTTAGTTTTATCTCAAAAGATGCATAATGATTATATATATTTTTAAATAAATCATCTTTAGAAATAGATAAGTTCTTGAGAGGTAATGCCCATAAAAGTCAATGGAGTCCTTTGCACCTCTCTAGGGTAATTCCAAGGAAACCAACACCCTATAAGAATGATATATCGCACGTGGATACAGCTGTGCATATGCACATTCACTGGGACAGCTTCATGCAAGTCAGACAGGGCCTGAATGCTTTTTGCACACCTCTGTTTGGGCTACTTCTATAGGAAGAGTGCTTTAGATGGCGTGATGATGATTTTCTTTCTTATCTATCTAAGAACAATTTTAGATGTATTATAATCCACCAGGTTGGGGCAGAATAGTTCTAAGAGTTTCCATGTTTCTAGTAGGAGATACATATCTTCCTTACATTATATAACATCATCTTTTGCATATTAGGAAGATGAAACTCTTGGAGACCATGGGATTTGCCTATGTAACCATGGTGAGTGAGAGGCAAAATTAGAAGTCTGTATTTGTTCTACTTCATAGACTGGGGTACTCCCTTGTCAGAACTTACCATGGCATTTTAGCTGTATTCGTACTTAGTGACAGAAGCATTTTAATCATCCTGGCACAAACTGAATTAATAAGGACTTATCTACAAGGTAAAATTGAGCCAACCTATACTTTCCTCAAATGAAGCTTGCACTTGAATCAGAACAAGAATATAGAACATAGAATATGCTGAGTTCAAGTATATAGAGGAAAACATTATGAACTAATTCAGATACTTAAATAGAGGCAGACTCAATCCCTGTATATTTTTTTACACATGCAAATAAATGTAAAATATATGTAGACTTAAAAGAGTATATATTCAAACTCAATGCAGTTTTCCTGTATACATTCAGTCAAATTTTAATATAAAACTACATAAAGATATCCTTTGTGTTTATTTATTTATATCTGCAAATTTATAAAAGAAATACGGATAAAGTCTAAACTATCACATTCAAGTAAGAGAAATAATACAGATCAGCAGTGAAAAGGAAGATTATGTTCCATCTGTTAGAAATATACTTTGAATAAATCTGTATTTTTCTATACACAGTGGGGGTTCATTCCAGGTAGCAGCTCAAAGGTGTGTTTATTATTTGAGAAAAATCACAATAAATTTCCTGCTTGCTGACTTTTTTGTTTCTAAAAAAAGGGGCCTGTATTTTTTTAATCAAATAAATGAACATACAGCACATTAAAGAGCCACTACATCTAAATCCACTATTTTAATCAACGCTAAGCAGCAGCACTGGGCTGAGTCCAAAGAAACTTATTGTTATAATAGAAAGCCTCCTCCAACGATTCCACAATGTTATTTTAAAGGCCCCAGGAATTAAAATTAAAACAAATGCCTTAAGCCTTTTAAGAACTCTGTCGCAGAAAATAAAAGCCAAGTGCCTGCTCTCCAGAGCATTATGGAGAGATGCATGTGGCTGAGTTTGAAAATATCTCTTTAATGTGAGCAACTGGAAAAACTATGCTTGGACAATGCAAAATAACCTTCTTGGAAGATTACAAAACAAAGTTAAGGTTATTGAATCAGCAGTATTCACTCAAAAAGAGAAAATGACCTTACACTTTTAAAAAACTATGCATTACTTTTAAAATATACTTTGGCACATTTGGCATTATAATTAAGTAAAATTAAGTCTCCAGTTCTCCTTTAATGCTCTCTTAATAGAACAAAACAAAGCAAAACATGGCCCATCTCCATCAACAATGACTTTCATTAACTTATTTTCAAGACCTATAGCTTAGAAAAGGAAAGCTGTAAAAAGGTTGCTTTCCTTTGATAGAATTCTGAACATGTCAGTTGATTTTGTATTAAATATTAATATAATTAAAACCTAGAATGCCCAGTGTGCTGTTCTTAGATATTTTTCTCATCTTATTCTTGAATAGACTTTTTAAAAATAAGATTTTAAATATATCTACTGGGAAACTAGTTGTATAGTTCAGAATAATTGTCATTAACCTTTTGCAACTAAAATATCTGTGGAAATTGTTTGGACCAGGAAGTCAGATGGATTATCCTCATCCAACTCACTGCTTTACAAATGAGGAAACTGAAGCCCATGGAAGACAAAGTAAATAATGTCATGGCAGGAACTTGACTCTCTATCTAGTCCTCTGTCCTCTCTCCCAAGTTGTCTCCACTTACAGAACAAATACTAAGAAAAAATGCTAGTTACATTCACTGCATTTTTTGAAGTAAATGCTCTAAAACTTCAAAAATTTCCATAAGCTTTTTGTTTGTTTCCTCAACACCTCCCACTTTGCCCAGTAAGGATGAGCTGAGAAGATTTCATAATGCATGTTCATTAGAGAGATGTTTTGTAAACCAAAAGTGAGTAAAATCTGCATTATTATATTTCAGGGTTTGAGTTCAAGACAAAATTCAAAAAAAGAATCAAACTTTTTTTTACGCTTCATTTTTACAATGATATGCTGAAATAATAGAGGTCAAAATGGTAACATTTCCAGAAGATACTCCTCCATGGAGTACATTAAATTGCTATCTCAAGGCTGGTAGAATAGAAAATTGTTCTTGTCCATATAAGAAACTAATATCTTTCCAGTATTTTAAGTAATGGTAGTTAGGATATAGTACAAGGTGACCATCACTATAGAAGACCTAGGCACTACATAGTGGTTGTGACTTTTCCATTGTAATTAGCGAGACTTTTCTAGTAAAATTAGACATTAGTCAGTGGTTATCATGCTAATGCTAATACTAACTTACCTCGCTGCTCTATTTGCTTGTTTGATCAAGTAACAATGGCTTATCTAACTCCCGATGCAAAGCTTTTGGAATGAAGAATATAGAATATTACTCACAGCCGGGCTCAGTGGCTCAGCCTGTAATCCCGCGCTTTGGGAGGCCGAGGTGAGTGGATTGCCTGAGCCCGCGGGTTCGAGACCCGCCTGGGCAACTTGGCGAGACCTCATCTCTACAATAAAAGTCAAAAAATTAGCCGGGGTGATAGTGCGCACCTGTAGTTCCAGCTACTTGGAAGGCTGAGGCAGAAGGATCGCCGGAGCCCAGCAGGTCGAGGCTGCGGTGGCCGGATGTGGCCACTGCACTCCAGTCTGAGCGACAGTGAGACTCCAACTCAAAGAAAAAAAAAAAAAAAGAATATTACTCACTTGTTTTAAATTTAATTCTCAGAGAGTGAAATGGAAACTTAATTTTGTATTTTTCCAAAGGTCTAACATCCAGAATCTACAAGGAACTCAAATGTGCTGAAAGGAAAAAAAAAAAAGTAGGCAAAAACATGGATAGACACTTTTCAAAAGAAGATATATGGGCATCCAACAGACACATGAAAAAGTGTTCAGTCTCTCTAATCATCAGAGAAATGCAAATCAAAACCACATTGAGATACCACCTAACCCCAGTAAGAATGGCCATCATTAATAAAACAAACAACAACAGATGCTGGTGAGGATGTGGAGAAAAAGGAACTTTTCTATACCGCTGGTGGGAATTCAAACTAGTTCTACCTCTATGAAAAACAGTGCAGCAGTTTCTAAAAAAACTAGAAACTGACCTTCCATATAACCCACCAATCACCCTACTGGTAATCTATCCAGAGGAACTCAAATCATTCTACAAAAAGAAACCTGCACATGCATGTTTATTGCAGAACAATTCACAATAACAAAAACATGGAACCAACTGTGCTACCCATTAAAACTGCACTGGATTAAAAAAATGCGGTACATATACATGATGCAATATTAGGCAACCATAAAAAAGGACAAACATGGACTTCACAGCGACTTGGATGGATTTAGAGTCTATAATACTCAGTGATCTATCACAGAAACAGAGTACTGCATGTTCTCACTCATAAGCAGAACCTGAACATTTACCATAATACTATAAGAAAGGGGTTGGTAGTAGTGGGATACTGCTGGGGTGGAGGAGGCAACGTATAATATCAATGAGTACCTGATCTCAAACCAGGAAAAACGGGGGTCAAAGGGAGGCCCAAACTTTACCTGTATGATGTCCACTTATATACCTAATTCTGAATTGCACTCCACATCTTTAAAATAAA
This sequence comes from Tarsius wallacei, assembly GCA_963574415.1. NCBI lineage: Eukaryota > Metazoa > Chordata > Mammalia > Primates > Tarsiidae > Tarsius > Tarsius wallacei. The sequence continues at coordinate 26,893 of CAUYQG010040616.1, forward strand.
ATATAACATATACATATATACAAAAACAAACATACTTTGTATTTTTGTTTGGTAAAGACCATTTAGAAAAAGTATTTGAGATCTTAACACAAGAAGTTCTATTTGGCTTTTTTATTTTTGTCTTTCTAATCTTCCATGAGATGGAGATAATTGTAGGATGTTGGAAATAATAATACAGAACTACATAGGTTTCTGATTTTTAATGTGTTAAAAGCATTAGAACATTTTCTCAAAGATCTTAGGCCAAGCTCCAGTATATAACAAAGGTAAGTGTCAAGCTTTTATCTATGAAGTGGGTTTAGAGAACTCAGAGCCTAAAGAAATCCAGCCCTCATCTCCTTCCTGCATTGTTATCTTTATGGAATCTCAGGGCTCTGTAGAACACAGGTTTGCAAGCATAGGTTATGAATGATACAAAAGACTAGGATAAAAAGTGAAGTTAGTCTCCCAAGTGTCATTACCATTCTAGGTTAATAAAGATTTTGTATGATCAAAAACCATGTTTGCAGAAGGTCTGATGCCATAAAGATGGAAATTTGAGTTTCAATAGCTACAAATTTTGATGAAATTTAGAACTGAAAATGAATTCACAAGAAACATTCTAAATGAAGTGCACACATACCATGGTTGGTTGAAGTATAAAAAGAAAGAATAATGAGAATAGTAATCATTAGTTGCTTTAATAGGTGCTCAACAATTCTCCTCTAATAATCAAGCTATCCATATCTTTTTAAAAACTAATTATGTGTTTGGAAGTTTGGACATTTATGTGTCTGGAAATAATTGAACAGAGAGAAAACTATGTGTTGATGAAGAAATAATTTTAGTTTTCATTTTTAAAAATTGTTGAAAACTATGTTTTTGGCCACTTAGAAGAGATAGTTTCTCCACATTAGAAATGAGTTATATTAATGTGAATTACTACACTCGTTAGATTTAATCAGAATAGTTGTATATTTTTAAGTCTAAAAAGAACTTTTTCCCTTAAAAAAAAAGATAGAAAAGTTGCTGCAAAGTCCATATATTAGTCTTTCTTTATGGCTGCATAATGGATCTAGACTTGATCATACTTAGTGATTTATCACAGAAACAAAAAACAGAGTTCCATATGTTCTCACTCATAAGTGGATCTTGAACAATTATAATGCTATAAAAAAGAGATTGGCAATAGTGGGAAACTGTCAGGGGAGGGGGGATGGGATTGGCAGTTGGGGGAAACTGCTTGGGGAGGGAGGGGCATACCTCCTCAACAAGGGGACCTGCATGATCAATGTTTATATGCCTAATCCTGAACTGTACCCCACATCTTTAAAATAAAAATTTTTTAAAAGTATAAAAGAAGTTATATTCTCTAATATTTATTCTCTGATTCTTCTAAGTTTTTCTAAATTTACTTTGGTGACCTGGTCACTTGGACATTTAACTAAAGACTTTTCCTATTCTTCCTTGTAGTCAGTGACTATGTTTGAGCTAGTAGGGCACTGTAAAATATGTGCAAATTTTAGATTATTTCTCTTAAATATAAAGTTACTGGCCCAATCTATTCTCCTGGCCAAGAACAGCAGCAGACCCAAAGATGAAAGCCACGTGTTGAAAATGACATAGCCAATCGGCCAATCAGATGTCTTAAGAACCAGACACAACACAGAAGAAAAATATTCTTACATCTAACTCAAGAGCCTGTATTTTAAGGTTTTCTTGTGATAAATCTTTAGCCTATGTCTCAGCTACTAAAAGACTTTGTGTACTGCCATAAAGGGGTGTACTGCCATAAAAAATAGGTAGGATTGTGTTAATGGTTCTGTTGTAGACAACAAGGCTATAAACACTGCAGGCTGGAAAACTAACAACACTTGATACGTCATGACAAAATGTTTAGTAAAACTATTGGCTATAATGAAAGGAATACTACCTCTGAAGTATTTTTCTTTAAAGAGATTCTTAGGAAAAGGCTAAACATTTGTCTACATTATCTGCTTCTTGATGTTTTAGTCAAATACAATGAGAGACACACGTTTAAGTAGGGATTGAGGGTGTGTAGCAACCTGGAAACATAAAGAAATAGACTTTGCAAAGGGAATGAGTCTCCAGTAGAGATCTTGACCACAACTGATATTTCTTGTAAAAGAAAATCCCCATGCTTGTATGTCTCACCTAGCAAAAGCTAACACTGTTGCTTGGATTTTCTCAAAAGCCTTTTTTGTACTTCTTAGCCAGACAATGGAAGCTCCGCACAGGTACAAAGACATGACAAAATTGTCTTAACTTTTCTCCATTGCCTATAGTGCCAACCAGATGGTCCTACCTCAAAAGCAGAAAATCAGAGAGGAGAAAGTAGAATAGATCATCAAGTGTGATGATTTTCCTATAGAACTGATTGGAAAACAAATAGAAGCCTCACTATACTTTTGAGAAAATTAATATTACCTTAAGAAAAAAAGACAGAGGGATGTAAGCCTACAAGCAAGTCCTTAGGTTCCCAAACGTGTATCACCAAGAGGCATCATGTGAAAATGATACAGCCTCCACACAGAGCATAATCCCCAAAATCACTTTACATCTGGCAGCAAAGTAGAGTATGCAAAGGAAAACTTCCAGAGGGTTGCAGAAGTCACAGAGGGCAATGTATAAGAGAGCCATCCAAGTGGGTAAAATCTGGGGTAAACTAAGCAAGGATCAGGATATTTCAAAAGTTTTTGCCTATCAATCTATAACTGCTGTGAATCACTGAGTGCTCTAAGTTTTGTATTTTTATCTCTATGAATGAATTATTTGCCTACTCTGTCACTGCATATTAGTTATCGGGGCTAGGTAGGGAAGATAACATGTCTCTTAGTTTATAGATGAGGAGTCGCAAGAGAGCTGAATATTAGTAAGAGATTCTGGACTTTAAACTGGATGCAGAGAATATGGGGCATGTGTGGCTCCACTGAAGAGGCTGATAACGTTATCTGTGTGCAAAAAAGAATATGCAATGGCAAGATATCAACATTCTCTCATATCTATTCTGTTTGTATCTCTTTAACAAGAAATTCACATATGTTTAAGGTGTAAGGATGGACATGAGGATACTCAGGAAGAGACTGTGATTTCCAGTATTCCTATCAATTAGGATAGCCATGAGATTAAGCTAAGGCCAGTGAAATGCAAGTGACTGCTATAAATGAGTAAACCAATGAACACTGAGAATTGTCTCTAATTACAAGAAAAAGATGCCTAAAACTAAAACAACAATTAAAAAAGCAAAAGGGTCTAAGATCTAAAAGTATGATATAACAGGAAGAATTACAGCTCCCCAATCAAGATTTCAATTATACTATAAAATTTTCAATAAAATGCCACCAAATTACCACTGTGAAATAACAGTTGGTAATTTAGCTTAGTTCATATAATTTGAGTTAATCCTGACTTCTAACTTTAATCCAATTAGAAGGAAAACATATTTGATTTGGAATTACACTTTTTGGTGTGTGTTTTATTTTTCTATGCTTCACAAATTGAGCACAAATTAGGGTGGGGAAAGCATGCTGACAATTCGGTAGTTGATTAGCAAATTAGTTTTTGCTAGTTAAGATTTTTTTTTTGAACATCTACCCTAGATGTTACATTCCTTATTTATACTGATTTTCAGAACTCATCAATATACGTTTTTTCATTCCACTTGACATGGCTTGTTGAGTTATATATTTCTGCATTTTAAATGACAAGATCTGCGCAGTATGTTCTTTTTAAATTTCGTAGAAAACCACGGGTACAGATGGTCCATTAATAGCAATAAAAAGGCAAATTAAAATTATGCAAAACTCTTTGGAAAGCAATTCATTCCACAGCTATTTCAAGGAAAGTGTCTGTGTTTAAAGTCTAATGTGATAAGACTTCCTGCTGATATGACAAGTCATCCTAAAAGAAGTATGTATCGTCTGAATTCTCTGCTTTTGGCAAGATGGACAGACTACTTAATTGATTTTAATAAACAATAGCTACGAGTAGGAACCAATCTGTCAGGGTTTGGTCCCAATTCCTTATATGATTTGATAGACAATGACATTCCAAAACACACATTTCTGATTTACGTATCTACTATCTACTTATGTATCTCTAGTCATCTAATAGAATTTTTATTATCTAGAATTATTATGCTCACTAATATTTCTGTAAGGATGGTGCTTTATGCAGTTGTTGGCTGAATGAGGTGCTGTGATATAACAAACACCAATGTATTCTGGAACTAAACACGTGGGTTCAAATTTCCCCTTTACTCTAAAATTCCCAAATCAATTTGGGAATATTATCTATTGATCTTATTTTTCTCCTATAATATTACAGTAATTAATAATGAACCTTTAAAATATTTTAAAGTCTATTGTTATAGATGTGAAAGTAAACCATATGCTTTTAAAGCTCAAGCAAATATTAATTAGTGTTATATTCCCTAGATTGGGAAGAGAGAAAACAAGATAAACTAAAAGACTTTAGGATTGGATACACTAACTGCCATTAGAATTAATTGTCTTAGAGGTGTAAGGAATGACATTGAAGAAAAGCGTGTGTCAATGACAGAAAGGAGGAAAAATGACAACATATTTCTGAAGATGAATAAGAGAGACGAATAGTGTAGCAAATTAGAGAAGGACACAATGAAGAAAGTAAAGAGGAACATACCGAAAAGACTATATTTAAGCAAAAGAATAAAGCCTTCTCCAGTAATAACTTGTCAGAATATTAAAACAGAGCGGTGAGACCAAGCCAGGACAAAGAATTCTGATAGATTACTCTCCTACAACAACGTGTTTTATTGATAACCCCCGACTGTGATCTTATAAGAGCAGAAGGATTAAGTTAATACCATACAAAACAAATCCCATTCTTAATTAGTGAATAGATATGGAAATGTCATACTTCAATGAAAATTTATTTTTGGAGATTGAAGGACCAGAGATACTTCAAGCAAGGAGCATAATCAGATTACATCTGATCAACAAAGAAGAAAGCAGGGTATCTCCAAATTTCTGGAGCAGCTGTGCAGTAATTATGCAGTAATTAATTTCGTGTGTGTGTGTGTGTGTGTGTGTGTGTGTGTGTTTTATTCTCAGAATTACTTCTTCGTCTTGCCCAGCAATGTAAAAATCAACTTAATTTCCTGGAAGTTGTTTGGCATTTATTATGCACCAAGACACTGAAATGTGGACTTCAGAGCAACTTCCTGTGTTATTTCTTATAATGCTCAGCTGAATTGCATTTTCTGTACAAAACATATATTTGAGTTTAAATTTTTAAGGATAAATCATTTTGTGTTCTTGGCACAAAAGGAACTGTACACTGAGCCATCTCATTTATGGTATGACTATAAAATTTTGGGGTTTTTCCTGGGGCTCATTTTCTCTTAGCTTATTACTTAAAACCTTTTGAAAGGTTTCACAGGGAGTAATGGTAAATGCCTGGGGAGGAATTGGGGCTATTTCAGAACTGCTAAACCAGCCTGACACAGAATTCATTCTTCAGCATTCTGGGGTACCAGGTACACATTTTTAGGTTTTACCACTATCCTAAAGAGATGAAAGTCCTTTGAATTCAGTGGGAGATTCATTTTAAAATTAGTTCTGTGGGAAGCAGGGAAATTTGAGAAACGGGCTGAAGACATTATTTGAATAAGGCCAAAACATACAATGCCAACTTTGTTATTTGAACTCGTCTTAGAGTTGGCAGCTCTGTGTGTGTGTGTGTGTGTGTGTGTGTGTGTGTGTGTGTGTGTGTGCAGGAGACATTGTGGAAAATGTGCATTTGAGCCCTATCATTTACTTGTGAAATACTAGTGTGCATGTAACTGCTTAAATACCAAAACCAATATATATCAAAGACAGGGTAAGCTCACCATGTGCCTAATTGTATCTACATCCTCAAAATATAGGTTATTTATGTTAGTTGATGGTGTGGACTTCATTGGAGGCAACTGATATAGCAAAGTGGATTTTAAAGACTGGGTTTTAGGAATCTAAAATTAAACAGGAAAAGGAGTATCATGCTTTGAGAGGATACAAGGACCTGTTGCCAATCTCATATCACCAACCCCAGTAATGGTTAAGTTGAGGAAAGATATCAGAAAGTCTACACACCCTGAGACTTCTTCATTCCCCTACAATGTAACCAAAACCATCCACACCACTAAAGCTGTTGAAATAAAAAATGTGTATTAAGCAATACATGTTGATTATCTCGTGGTTACGGTGGGTTATGAATCTGGACACAACTCAGCTGGCTTCTGTGTTCCGGGTCTCCCACAAGCTATAATGAAGTACTTGACTTTGCCATAGTCATCTCAAGGTTTCAATAGAGAAGGATCCACTTCCAAGCACATATGGTTATTGGTAGTATTTAATTCCTCATCATGGGGGCCTCCCCAGCATGGTGCCTTTCTTCCTTCATGTAATACAGCTGAGAAGCAACAGACAGTATATTCAAAGAGAAAGCACAGTCCTTTCTCACCTAACCATAAAGAGAATACTCCATCCCCTTTGCTATACTCTGTTGACTAGGAGCAAGTCACTACATCCAGCCCACACTCAACACAAGGAGATTACACAAGGGCATGAATGCCAGGAGGTGGGGAGCATTTGGGCAATCTTAGATGTCAACTTAAAAACAAATCCATGCAGACTGCAATTCTCCTTTTGCCACACTGCAGGAATCAAATGTTATATATATATGAAATCCTCCAGAAATTGTCATGCCAGGGAAAAGACGGGAAACGCATTATTTAAATCCCTCAATTTGCTTTTACAAAAGTGAGGAACCCAGCCTCCTGCAGCTATCCTCATAATTGCGGTGGGAGCTTCTCCAAAGGTTGAGTTCTGGAAGGAATTGTAATCAGCCAGGAAGACTCAGAGGATGAATTAGAGAAGAAACATTTTCACAGCTGCTTACTATGAAAACAAACAAAGGGGGCCATGGTGAGGAAAACGAGGAGGCCTCTACTAATCAGTTAATAGCAGATCATTTGGAAAATCTAACCTGACGTCTTCTGGTTATGACTAGCTCACTCTGAAGAAAGAAACAAATTAAAACTCAGAGATGAATGGGATTATGTGTGTGTTTCCCCAACCAGGCTTCTTGGAGTATTCAAGTCAAGGAGGAGTATTGAAGGATAGGAGCAAGTTACTCTGAGAAGAATGGGTCATTGTGAAAGAAATGGGTCATTGGAGTTCATGTAGATGATATGTGCATGTCACAGAGGCAGGAAGTAAAACAACAAGCAGTTCAGTGATCCTGCCAGAACATGGCAAGAGACTGACCTGCAGAGCCAGACGTTGGATTATCTATCATCTGCATATTTACAGAAATGCACAGATGCATGCATATGCAATTGAGTGACTCAGATATGTGTGCAGGTACAAGGAAGTCTAACTTCCACACATGTTTACTTTTGTTCTTCCTTTCCTTTGCATCCCAGCTCCAAGCACTCACTCCTGGGCATCTCATCCATAGACTCTCAAACAATGCTTTGTCTACAGCAGAGTCTCTCTCAACATGTTTACTAATACTGTGACCAAAGTGTTTCCAAGCCATTTGGTTTTCAACTTGGGGGACAGCAACACAGTGGACAAGCACAAGCACACTGAAGTGATAAAAATCAGAGTCATCAAATACTCCAGTAAGACACATCTGCAACGAGCCAACAGCATGACTTGACTCCTAATATGGTCCAACGATATGGTTGACATCTCACATCGTTATCTCACTTCTTATTTGTTAGTCCATCATTTGGAAGATTACCTGACTAGCTTGTAGAAGCAAATAGATACATTTGGAAAAATAAGGGAAAATAAGAAAAATATATGAAAGCTTGGTTCAAGAACAGTGAGCCAGGTTTGGAGGGAGCAGGCACTTGTGAAATCTGAATGAATATATAACAAGTGGAGATAAATGTGTATTGCTGCTACAATCATCTAGTTTCCTCTAACAGGGTTTTGTGTTCTGGGACAGCTAGATTATATATTACATAACAAAAACCTTTAAAAATTGTATTATTATAATATTCCTGCCATGTACATATGCCTTTTCCTGGAGAAGCGAAATCCCATAAGATCATCATTGATTTACTCTTTAAACAAAGGTGACAGGGTAAATAAGATTGTGATGTTAACAGCTGGCTCAGAGTTCCCCTTGGAGAGAAAACTATCTTTGTTTAGAATAAACACCTTGATATGCTGCTTTAGATGTGTGAGCCCTGAGGACATGTTCTGAAAGGATCCCAGAAGTTAAAAAAAGACCAATTTTTCTGTCCAAAAATGGTATGGGAATATAAAAGAAAATGTGAAATAGGAGAGGGCAGAAAGTCAGACCTAATCCCTTTCAAAATATAGAGATTAGAGATAGAGATAGCAATAGAGATAGTGATAGTGATAGAGATAATGATAGAGATGAGAGATATGGATGAGGGTAGGAGAGAGAGAAAAAGGAAAAGAGAGAGAGAAAGAGAGAAGAAAAAGGGAAAGAAAGAAACAGAAAGAACACAAAGCAACATGGCAGAACACTAGAGATGCTGGAACTCTGTGATGACTGAAAAATATCTGGTGGGTGGTTGGTGGCCAAAAGCCTCTGAAGAACAAATCTAATACTGTATAATACTAATACTCAGTATTAAACAGGTTGGGAATTATTGCCACTATGCAATCCTCTTCTTGGTAAAATCTGCTGTCTTACAAATGACTCATGTGAATGACATTTGGGAGGAATCAGAGATGAACAGTCCATATGCAGGTGAGAATTGGGCAGTCCTAAACAAACACAGGAGATGAGCCACTCATGAGAACAAGAGTTCAGTGGGAAGAGGAATTCAGCACCAGAGGCACCATTGAATGTCAGCCATCAGGGTCTTGTTGAGAACCTCAGATTTAGCACCTGGGAGGAGGGATGGTTGCCAACCTTGAATGATGGAACATACTCATATTGGGGGTCACACTAATGTTGTTGTTAGGACAAGATCAGAAACTAGGCTAGACAATTTCTAGTTAACTCCTAGTACAATCACAATAAAGAAAAGTGAGAAATAGAAGAAGGACAGGAAGGAAGAGATATACAAGAACATGCAGAAAAGTAAAATAACAGAAGAGCTATTATAACTGAACCCAAGTATAAGGACTGAGGACATCAAAAGTGGAGAAAATAGGCTCAAAATAACATGCCCTGGTAGAACCTGTAGCTGTCCATGTTCCTGACTTCTTTCTTAGGGCCATTTTTATTTAACTTAGAGCAATTCAAAGGTCATTATAAGTCCAGACTAAGTTAAATAGCTATCAGTTGTTTGCCAACATAAGGAACATATCTGACATGAGGGTCATAAAAGTTAAAAATATATTACTCTGGTTTTCACTAGAAATCAATGACCAATTGGTGATTTAAAAAGGAGGCAAATTCTACATTATTTCTAAAACAAAGCAACAACAAATCAGAAATGTGAGTCAAGTTCTTGATACATTTAACCATTGGCAATAAGTAATTCTACCAAAACATTTCAGTCTTGGTCACAATCAAATTTTAAATAAGCAAGTTGGTAATAAGTGGGAAACTGAGATAAAGAATTTGCACAAAACTTATATATATAGCATGTCAGGGAGTATATACCTTATAAAAAATTATCTGTTATGCCTACCTTGGCTATTTATGTAAAAAGCAGTTCTAGACACCTCTCAAGAGAAGATATACAAATGGCCAACAAACATATGAAAAAATGCTCAACATCACTCATCATCAGGGAAATGCAAATTAAAACTACAATGAGATACCACCTTACACCAGTCATAATGGCCATTATTTAAACAATTTAAAAATAATAGATGTTGGCATGGATGCTGTGAAAAGGAAGTGCTTGTATACTACTGACAGGAGTGCAAAGTAGTACAACATCTATGGAAATTGGTCTAAAGATTTCTCAAAGAACTAAAAGTAGACCTACTATTTGATCCAGCAATCTCACCTCTAGGTGTCTACCCAAAGGAAAAGAGGTCATTATACAAAAAAGTCACCTGCACTAGTATGTTTATTGCAGCACAATTCACATTGGCAAAGATGTATAATCAACTTAAATGCTCATCAACTGACAAGTGAATAATGAAAATATGGCATAGATATAGATATAACATGGAATACTACTCAGCCATAAAAAAGAATGAAATAATGTCTTTTGCAGCAACTTAGAAATGGACAGCATCATCCTAAGTGAACTAACACAGAAACAGAAAGCCAAATGCCGCATGTTCTCATGTATATGAGGGAGCTAAACTAAGGATCTACAAAGGCATAGAGAATGGAAACTGGAGACTCAGAACGGGAAGGGTGGGAAGGGGAGGGGGATGAGAAAATCACCAATGAGATAAACAGGTGGGGGTGGTGGATACATGTGAAGCCCAGACTTCTTTACCACTATACAATACATGCATGCAACCAAAAACTATTTGTACTCCCCAAAGTTATTGACATGAATCAATTAAAAAGAAAAACATTTTTAAAAATTAAAAATAAAACGTAGTTCTTCCACCAGGCTGCAACATCAGATTAGACAGACTATAGTTCTACTGCATTAAAAGAATGAGTGAACAATTTGGGAATATTATACTTGGACATTTAAAAAATATTTTAAAAGACTGATGGTATCTAACACAACCTTTGATAAAAACTATTAACATGCATAGAGTACTTTATGCTATACTAAGCACTTTTCATGTGCTATCATAATTAATTCTTACAAAAATTTCGTAAAGTAGCTATGTCTTAGAAATGAGAAAACTGGGGCTTAGCATTGTTTACAAGAATTTAGCCTCTTACCCAAGCTAACTTACCTATGAATCATGTCACTTTTGCTTACTAAAAATGGGTGTCAGCTGTGTGTACCTTTCATTGTTTTTGCTGTTGTTGTTTTTTTTTTCCTAGATCTTCTCACTCATTCCAGCTTAACTCTACCATCTATCCATTTTTGTGCATAACTAGTCCATGATACTCCAAGGTTATTTTTGAACTCAGCAGCAGATCAACCTATTTGCTTATGATGCTTTGGAACTTGACTTATAATCATCTTCAGTCTTCACCTCAGTTAGCTTCTCAGCGTGACAATTTATTGAGGATTCATTATATCCCAGAAATTTTGTTAGTCTCACAGAGGGAACTATTAAAAGAAAACAAGACAGATAAAAGCTGTGATTGAATTCTATACTTTGAGACTCGTCTTTGTTTGGGGGTTAAGGAGTGGGATTGCAATAAGACTCATGGGACATATGACAAATTGTGACCTGGATAATGTTGGCTACCACATAAGTGAGAATTATCTAACCACTTGAGTCTCTGCACAGGATGTTTATCAGGGCAAATCTCAGCCCAGCTAGTTATGGGCATTAATCCTGATGTCTCAAAAGTCCCAGAATCTCACAGTTCTCCTGTGGATGTTTGTAGTTAGACACATAACCAAAGTTTTGGTTTTTCCTGGGCCTCTTGGCACAGCTTAAATTCTAGACCCGAGTAAGAATATAGAAAGGTCTCATGCTTTCATCAACAAAAACAGATTATTTCTCTCCTGTGCTGGGTCATTTTATTATCAACTTGTTCAAACTAAAAATAATATGTTTCCAGAATTTTCTTCTCCTTGTAGTACTGGATTAGACATGGCAAACAGGGCGATAGAGAGTCAGAGACAAACAGACAGACACACAGAGAGAACTTTGAGAGATTTGAGAGGCAAAACCCAATCAGTCACCAGCAGTCTCAGCAGGTCTTCATGGTCAGGTAAATACAGACAATTGTCTGTTGCAAATATGCCTGGTGGTTTCCTCTTTGTCTTTGATCTACATTGTTCTACATCAAGTTTTTCATCCTGGCTCCTGGACATCCCAACTGACAGTGTTCCCAGGGCCTCCCACAAGTGCCTAACTGAGAACCAGCAGAGATGGAGGCTACACAAAGCCAACAGCTGTCATAAGACCTCTTGATGACATTCCTTTCTTCATTTCACTTCAGTAGCTGGACTTGCTGGACTTCTCAGACTCTTCACATCAGCTTCAGCTTGCCCACCGGTACCAGTGCTTTAAGAAAACTGATGAAAGACTCTTTCTGATCCTCCAACTTGCTGTTGAAGACCTTCACTTCCCAGCCCCTCTGAAAATAACGTAAGATCTAACACTTGTAATTATTCCCCCAATGCTTAGCTCTCAGAATGACTCTGCTTCCTTTGCTGAACACTGACTAATTCAGGCTCTTAGTGGGTGTTTTCATCTAAAAAACTGAAGACATGTGGCGATGGCTTGGAAATTGGTGGCAGGCGGAGACTGAAAGACAGCAAGAAACCTATTAGGAAAGGCTGGGAAAATGGCCAAGCAATGTTTGAGGTTAGAGGAAGGATGGATCATATTATGTTATGGAGGAAAAAAATTGTCAAGACTTGCCTGCATGGCTGGGCACGGTGGCTTATGCCTGTAATCCCAACACTTCGGGAGGCCAAGCTTGGAGGACTGCCTGAGCCCAGGAGTCGATAACAGCATGGGCAACTCAGAGATGCCTCGTCTCTACAATAAATATAAAAAATAAGCTGGGCATGGCAGCACATGCCTGTGCTTCCAGCTACTCAGGAGGCTGAGGCGGAAGGATAGCTGAGCCCAGCAGGTTGAGGCTGCAGGTGAGTGGTGATTGTGCCACTGCATTCTAGCCTAAGGGACAGAGTGAGACGCTGACTCAAAAAAAAAAAAAAAAAAAAAGATTTGCCTATGATAATGTGAAAGAGAGAGAAGGAACCTAATGAATTTGTAGGTCTGGCTAGCTAGCTTTACCTCTACATAAAAAGTTGAAAATGCCAATTGACTTCTTCCAGCTGCATGTAATAAGGTGTATGAAGACAGAAATGCATTAAGGAAAGAACTGTTCTGTTTATAAGCAGAATGTGAAGCATATACAAAGGCAGGACTTACTAGTGATGAAAAATAAAACTATCATATTTCATCTCAAGTATTTTTTTAAAATCAGGGGGTACATGGTATAGCTTCATTTCATGGGTATGTTGTATGGTAGTGAAGTTTGGGCATCTGAGTTTAGCAACTGAGTTCATCACTCAAATCACCCAAATAGTGAACATGGTACCCAGTAGGCGGTCTTTAGTGTCAGTCACTAGGAAATTCTCAAGGTGTTATAAGGCCTGGGGCTAAAGAGCAAATCGAGAGTTTATCTCGAAGACCTCTTGTTGAGACCTCTGGAAGTTCGAAGGCAATGTCACACATGTAAGTCCAGCCCAGGTCGTTTATGGAAGAAACACCCTGTTAACCCACAGAACTGTGAGAAATAAGTCATCATGTTTTTAAGCCACTTAAAGTTTTGGGGCAATTTGTCTTGCAATTCACAAATTCAGCAGTTATCTGTAACTAATTTTTTAACATAATATATTTTAATCCAGAATCTACTCAATATATAAATCGAAACATGGACAACATGGCTTTCCCTTTTTGTTTACTACAGATAGTTTAAATAACTTAGTATGCATTAAATTTAATATTCATAATATAATTAGTAACCCAATTTCTGCCAAAATAATGCTATGACATTTTGCATTATGATGCATTCCTTATAAATACATATTTTCATTGCAGTGGAAACTTCCTAAGACAGTTTAAATTCGGTTTGATATTGAACAAACTGTTTAACTTCTCTGAGCTTTAGGAATTAAAAAAAAAATTTTTTTCTTTTCTTTTCCTTTTTTTTTCTCCCTGGCTGGAGTGCAGTGGCAGGATTATGGCTCACCACAGCCTCAACCTCCTGGACTCAGGTGATCTTTCTGCCTCAGCCTCCTGAGTGACTGGGACAACAGGCACAAGCCACCACTCTCAGCTAATTTATTGAACACCTGGGTTTAGGCAATCCTGCCTCGGTCTCCCAAAGTGCTGGGATTACATGAGCCACTGCACTCAACTAGTTATTTTCATCTACATAATAAAAATACCTATTTAGGCCTGGCTCAGTGGCTCAGCCTGTAATCTCAGCACTTTGGGAGTCAACTTGGTGAGACCTCATCTCTACAATAAATAAAAAATTAACTGGGAGCGGTAGCATGCACCTATAGTTCAGGCTACTTGGAAGGCTGAGGTGGAAGGACTGCCGGAGCCCAGCATGTCAGCACTGGAGTGGCTGTGAATGTGCCACTGCATTCCAGCCTCGGCGACAGAATGAGACTCCAACTCAAAACACACACACACACACATAAAACCTGCTTATCAGGGTTGTTATGAAGAATAAATAAATGAGGTTGTGCCTAGCAATAACCTCATTAAAGGTAAATACATGAGGTTATGCCTAGGTATACTTAATACATGTCAGCAATCATTAGTTCTCAGACAATGGTTTGTCCTCTGGAATAAGGATCTAGTGGGATCAGGCAACAGACCAAGTCCAGAGAAGTGTCCATTTCTGACTTAGACAAAAAGAGGGATATGCCATTGCAAATTCACTGCTGATCACATGATCACAACTCAGAGGGAAGACCTGGATTCACCTGGTCCTTGAGTATCTAGCATGAGAGATACTCTTATATTTACTGTTAATATCAGAAAGGCCAAAACATTACCAGATGGATTTATAGAGGTCTGAACTGGAGATGTAAAACATCCCATGATTTTTTTTTTTTCTGGCAATATACAGGCTGGTATGAACAACTGGGAGAAAAATTAGAAGCGTTTTCTCTTATCATTTCTTATCCATTTCTAATTTTTAATAAACATTTACATTTAAAATATTTTTCCAGTTTGCTTTTCTTATGCCTTTATATTTTTTGTTTTGAAAAAAAATGTAGCAGTTTACCCAAAATTGTAACATTTATTTATCCTTGGATCACTCATTTAACCGATATTTATTAAATGCTGGCTATCTTCCAGTCACTATGTTAGATGTGGAAATAGAACAGTGAACAAGAAAGACATCGTTATTGTCCTCTGGGAATTTTCAGTTTAGTTAGAAATGCAGAGAAAGGAACAGGAAATTATTATACAGTCTTATGATTATTGCAGTAGGGGAACTGCATGGTGTTATGGAAGCTCAAAAAAAGGCACATGGCCACAACATGGGTATCTGGGAAAGTGAAGTCCCATGAGAGAGTGGAAGGGTAAGAGGCCAGCAAAGAGGAGAAGGTATTGGAAGCAGAAAAAAAGAAATGCACAAGAAAACACCTATCAACGTGTCTACCCTTGAACATGTGTGTTGGTGAACTCACAGAGGTGGTGAGAGAGTGGTGCCCCTGAGAAGGCATGGAAGCTCCCCACTTCTGTCCCTACCTTGCCCGTGTACCTCTTCATTCAGTCGTTCATTTGTATCCTTTATAATAAACTGGTGAACTAAAGTAAAATATAAAATAAAATGCTTAAGTCAATACAATGGGAAAATAAGAAACCAAAATAGCATTGAAAGAGCAAGAAACTTTAGGGTTGAGGAGCATATGTGGAGTTACTTAAGGATAAATATAGTCAGTTATTTATTTATAACTTATAAATTAAGTAATTTATAGTTATAAGTTAAGTAACTGAAAAACAAGGTGTATACATTGAATATACAGTGGATAGGGGAACTAACAGAAGGAGCTGATGAGAGATATAGGGTGCAGGGAGAGTCAGTAGAACAAATCCAGTCAAATCTAGCAAAAAAAAAACAAACTGGTATACAATACAAACATAGATAGATGAAGACTAGAGTTAGAAAAACAAATTATTTAGTTGCTTCACTGGAATATGTGTAAAGAATGAAGCACAACAACCAAAGACATGATTTTTTTTTTTTTTTTGTAAAATTAAAATCAGAAGCAAATCCTTGAATTGAGAACTGCATGGTCCAAAAAGAGGTAAATAAAGATAAATAGTGACACAAATAACAGTCAAAGTTGACACAAAAGGGAAGGACAGAACTTAAAAGCAGTGAGATGGAAAACAGAGACAAGTTACAGAGGAGCAAGTGCACTCACCACAGCCTTGACTGAAGCCAGAACACAGAAAAATAAATGTTAAGAGTGCAAGGATTTAATGCACAGCCAAATACCTTTAATAAATAAGGATCATCATGAAACACAGTCAAGAATACAAACAAACAAAAGCAACCAGGGACAAGGGGGCATGGCACACCTGAAATGCACCTGAAGAAGGGAATTCTGTGTAAACAAAGACAAAATTGCATGGACAACTGGTCACAAAGAGCCTATGAACCTTATCCTCAACCTCCTGTCTACCTTGAGGGCAGGGGGGTCTCCTCCTGAGTTTTTTGCTTGTTTGCTTGTTTGTTTGAGTCAGAGTCTCACTCTGTCGCCCAGTCTGGAGTGCAGGGGCACACTCATGGCCACCGCAGCCTCGACCTGCTGGGTTCAGGTGATCCTTCCACCTCAGCCTTCCAAGTAACTGGAACTACAGGCACACACCACCATGACCAGCTAATTTTTTGATTTATTGTAGAGATGAGGGCTTGCCAAGTTGCCCAGGCTGGTCTCGAACCCATGGGCTCAGGCAGTCCTCTCTTCTTGGCTACCCAAACTGCTGGAATTATAGGTGTGAGCCACCATGCCAGGCCTCCTTCTGAGTTTTGAGCAGTGATTTATATGTTTGAATAATTGTGGGGAGGGCACGGTGGCTCATGCCCAGCAGTTTGGGAGGCAGAAGAGAGAGGACTGCCTGAGCCCAGGGGTTCGAGACCAGCCCGGGCAACTTGATGAGACCTTGTCTCTACAATAAATTTTTAAAAAAATTAGCCAGGCATTGTGGTGCATGTCTATGGCTCCAGCTACTTGGGAGGCTGAGGCACGAGGATCATCTGAGCCCAGCAGGTTGAGGCTGCAGTAGCCATGATCATACCACTGCACTCCAGTCTGGGCAACAGAGTGAGACTCTGACTATAAATAAATAAATAAATAAGCACGCTGGGGTGTAGAGAACAGTTTGGAATAGAACCAGAAAAAAACCCAGACAAGGATTTTTGTTTTGAATCTGCTTCAAGATGTGGGCTAATATCTATACCAGAACTTTTAGTGGTGACACAGAAAGGGGGATGGAGAGAGTGATTTATGGAAACCATAGAACACATTGGTTCACTGGATGTGAGGCACAAGAGAGAGAGAGGAATGAAATTTCAGGTTTGAACAACTGCACTGATGGTAACTTCCTTTCCTGAGATAGGAACAATAGGAGAGAAACAGGTGTTCAGGATGAGATGAGCAACTCACTTTTGAGTCTCATGAGGTTCAAGTTTGGATGTCCAGCATGCAACTGAATACAGTGGTCTGATATCAGAGGTTTGGCCACCAGAAAGGAAAACATTCATTTAATTTTCCAGAAGTTTCTTCTGATGATAATCTATTTTACAATTGGCATGAGAGAGCCCAAGTACCTGCATATTCAAATGAATATCTCCTCTCCTTGCGTGAGCTCTGGGTATTCAGAGACTGTGGACCTCACATATAAGCGTAGCTACAACATCAGAAGATACTCAGCGGGTAACAGTTGGTATTTTACCTTGTCACTTACTTGATCTATTTATTTCTCTTGGATCCAGAATCATATGGAAATGTTAAAACTAATCCAAAAATTAAACCCCCAAAAAATCTTGATTGCTAATTTTTAAATTCTTTAAGTTTGATTGGTATGGGCTTTACATAATGAGTAAATGAGTTATATGAACAAATTGATTCTCATTTGGCAAAAGTTTTCTGCACCTTTGTTAATCATTCAGTATTGGACTCAACTTGGAATAACATTTCAAAAAATGCAGATAGAAGATTATCAGTGCTACCTGAAAGGTGTGAAGTATGTGTGTGTGCTTGTGTGTGCATTTGATAACCTAGACTTTGCCATAATCAGGATGGGACTTTATTTTTCATGATGAGTTCATTATACGGTAGCTGAAGAAAATTGGCTGACTACTGTATTTCTACAACAAAGATACTTTTCATTATTGAGGATGATAAAGAAGTTAATGCTTTGTGTTTAAAATAAATCATTTCCAAAAATAAATAGCAAGGAGTACCATCTAGATGGAGGCAAGGTGAGAAGCTTCTAGGATGATTTAGAGAGAGGAGAAGAGAATTCACACATGTTCAAGGCTAGAAATCAAAGTGTTATTGGAGGGAGTCTTGGCCAGTAAAGTTTCATAGCTGTTTCAAAGTTTCTGCTAGTTTTTAAAATGATTGACAACAAAAAATTAACACATACAGGATTAGAAGATATAGAAATTAAGATATATAGCCTTTGATTTGAATTCCTGCAGACATTTAGTTCCACCTTAATGCAGTTTTAATATTATTTGATAAAGTCTATCAGTTAGTCCCCTGGAAAAGTCTAGAATAGCACTTGAAAAAGTAAGAAACTTATGTTAAAACCTATCTTATTTCAATGGGCTGGGAGAGAGCATAGAAGTCATTTTTCTCAAAAGAGGAATCACAATTAGCTCCTTGAGAAGTCACCTAAAGAAAATTTTTAGAATTTTTTAGATGAAAGCTATTTAAATAATGGGCTGTTTATAGTTGTTTATATATACTGTTTATAGAAATGTGTATGACTATAGACTTGAGAAAAGAGAGAAAACATTGGAGAAGATGAAAAAGAGATTAAGAATGTGGTGATGTCAGTGAAATTAAATAAATGTATGAGGCCTGTATTATTTGAGTCTTGGTTTACCTTTCTGGAAATATCAAGGATGCTCCCAATAATGACAGAATCCTCTTATGGACTGTAGGCCTAGTGATTAAGAATCTCCTAATACTGCATTATAACCCTTGTCCGGGAAAATGGAACTTATAATCAAAATTAAATGTATAAGGAGACATGCACACATCAACTGTGAAATTGTATTCATATTACCTAACCTCATTGAATCAATTGCTTCACCTAAAAAAAATGGAAATAGCAATGCTCACATCTGAGGGTTATGGTTGGTATTAAGTCGCATTATTTTTTCTACACCTGCTAAACTGGGGCAGTGGGTTATATACCTGGCACTACTTAAAGCCACCAAGTAAGCAAGGCACATTACTTGGTGGTAAATAGTTTTAAAAACATCTACCTTTACAGTGATTTCATCAGGCCATATATAACTCCTTCCTCAAACTGCAAAGGTGTGGAATAATTATTATCATTTATTAAAGTAATTTTTATAAGAAGTGTTGTCTTATGTGTACCTGATACATAGTAGACCTTCTGTATTTTTTAATAAGAAGAAAAGTTGAGTTATCAGGAGGTAAATATTCAGTATGCAATAAGAGCATATGATAAGTATAGTTGCTATGTATAGATTATCTCACTGAGCCTTCATAATAATCCAGGAGGTAGGTACAATTACCATTACCTCTTGATAGATAAAGAAACTGAAGTGAAAAAAGTACTTAGTACTGGAAGCCAGTGAATAGGAAAGCAAAGACTCAAACTCCAGGCCATTTGGCTCCTAAACTTATGCACTTAGTAACTATGTTGTATTAGTTCATGTTGCATGGCTATAAAGGAATACCTGAGTCTAGGTAATTTGTAAAGAAAAAGGGCCTTATTTGGCTCATGGTTCTGGATGGTACCAGCATCTTCTGGGCTTCTAGTGAGGCCTCAGGAAGCTACAATCATAGTGGAAGGCAGAGAGGGAGTAGGCGTGTCACATGATGAAAGCAGGCACAAGAGAGAGAGAGAAGGAGAAGCCAAGCTCTGACATGAGCTAATAAAGTGAGAATCACTCATGACCAGGAGACGGGTACTTAGCCATTCATGAGAGATCCATCCCATACCCAAAACACCTCCCACTAGACCCCACCTCCAGCACCGGGGATCACATGTCCCCATGGCGAGGACAAAAATCCACACCATATCCTATGTTGTGCTAAAAGGTGAAATCATGGATCCACAAAACCCTTGAAAATCAGTCATCTATGGAAAGACCTGGAACATCTGCAGGGACAAAGTAAGCCTAGGAAACAGCAATCTAGGTGACATCTATAATCCGGAAATTGTCTGGTTAGAATAACACTGCAGGAACAAGGTCATGGCTGAGCCTCCCTGCTTGACTCTCGCAAGGCCACTTCTGGAAATATTTTAAGACTTCTACATTTCTTCACTTAATTTACCAATTCCTTGAAAGACATATATGATTCTCCCAGCCTGAGTTACATATCTAAATCTTGGCTTTCAGGACACAGAAGGAGAAATTTTCATCCTTTGGGATTCAGTCCAGGGAAGCTGAATAGTACCTTCCACTGAATCATATTGTTTGGGTTATTTCTTCAAAATAGGACAGAGCATTTAATGCTGAGCAGTTTAAAAGATTCTGTTCACAATTTTTTTCCATCGAACATGATAAAAATATTCTTTGTACAGCTACATAGAGAGAGAGATCCATTTGTCTCCCAAAAGGAGACAATTCAAGTCTTCAAGTCAGTATCATCACGTAATGTACATTTGTCATGTAGTTCTGCCGCACCTCCTTTAAACATACTGCAGCCTCCAGGCCTACATTTTCTAATACAGTGGCCACAAGTCACAAAAGCCTGGCTCTTAAGCACTAGAAATGGGGCTGGAATAAATAGACATGGCTTTAAGTGTAAAATGCACAGTAGATTTTGAAGACATATATGTTGAAATGGTAATATATTAAATATAATTAACTTTCATTAAGTAAATTTATTAATACATGTATTAATCTAAATGCATCTGTTAATCTTTACTTATTTAATGTGAGTACTTGAAATTTTAAATTACATATGAGGTCCTAATATTTACATTGGATGGCATTGCTCTAGACTAAATGGTATATAGTTAAGCACAAATGTCAACGTGACCTACACACGATATTTGGAAAAGCAGGTGGGAAAATGTGAAAATTACTTAAAATATATCAATATATATGCTACACTTACCAACAGCCATGGGGTGGCTGGTTTAAGCTAACTTCCCTACAGAGAATGACTAGGCATGTTAGATAAAATGCATAAAGGAACAGATGGAAAACATCAGTGAAAATCTAAAGGTGCAGGGACTTGAAAATCAAGATCTTGGAGAGAAGTAAAATGTACTGAGGTGAGCTCAATGTGCTGCCATCAATTTTCCCTGAAGGTAATTGCCAACTCTTAAATTGCAAATGTGCAGAGTGAGACACTGAACGAAAAAGCAGAAAGCAGCCGCTAAAAGACTAAAAACACAAGCAGAGATTTAAAAAGAAAAGACAAAATAACTGTCTCCTGATATTGGAGGACAAAGCTGGATCTCAGAGTTCACCAAGGAGAAAGGAATGCAGGAGGACATCTGCTGAGAACCTCAGCACACAGATAAACCTCTGAAAAGGCTCCACCCCCAGAGAAGGGACCAGAAATAGACCCTGGCCTCAAGTAGATTAATGTGAATTACTTAATGTTTATGTCTTACTAGAAACAACTTAAATCCTTTATGAAGAAAATGAGGGTAATCATAAAACTATTTTTATATGTAGTGTTTAAAATTTAATAAATAAATCATCAAATCTGTCACAAAAATAAAAAAACCACAACCAAATGACAAAAAGAGAAGTACCAAAAAGCATGGAAGAGCAAAAGACCAAGAGGTGATCCAAATATTGACATTACTAGATCTGAACTTGTTTTAAAAAATGATTAATATCATAGTCAAGGAAATGAAAATTTTCAACAAAGAACTAAAATCTACTATAAAGGCAAATGTAAATCATAGTGTTAAAATAAGGTTGACATTGTGATGGATGGTTATAATAGCAGATTAAGCACAGCAGAAGAGAGTCTTAGTAAACTGAAAGATAGAACAGTAAAAAAGTCTAGATTTCAGGATAAAAGCAAATAAATGTTGGAAAGTAACAATTAAAAAAAGGCAAAAGAGATATATGAGTGCAATGACAAGGTTGTACATATGTAGGCACACATTCATACATACATATATATATATGTAGAGGGAGAGAGAGAGAGGAGAGAGAAATCAGGAGTTTGAGGAGGGTGAAAATGCTGCAAAGCAGAAGAAGAGATAATGACTGAACATTTTTCAAAACTGATGAAAAAAATCAGTCATAGTTTCAAAATGTTCTACAAATCCCAAACATAGAAAATCTTTCCTAGACAAATCATGGTAAAGCTTTCCAAAAATAAAGGTAAATAATTAATCTAAAAAGTTGTCACAGGAATGAAGTGAAAACAATAGACACAGATATAGTTGAGCAAATGGAGCCACTCACGACAGAATATTGTTTGTAAATGTTTGTTTATACAGAGGGTGCCAAAAAAGTATTCATTTTAAGAAAGGGAAAAAACTGTATTAAAATTGTAATACTCAATATACACAGATAACAAAAGATTAATATAAGTCACGTTTGACTTCTGCAATTATAAGACTTGCTCAGAGTGGTCACCATCAGCGTTCAGACACTTCTGACGATGGCGAACGTCTCAACATAGCTTAAAATGTGCATACATTTTTTTGGCACTCCCGGTACTAAGCTCAAAAACAAGCAAAACTAATCTAAGCTGACTGAAATCAGAAGGATACTTGCAATTGATTGGTTAGGGTCCAAGGGAGAGAACTGAGATGCTGGTAATATTCTATATCTTGAACTTTTCTGGTGATTTTATAGGCATGTTTAATTTTTAAAAATTAATCAATCTGCCCATTTAATAGATACATCTTTTAACATACATATGTCAAGTTCTATTTCAATATAATTGGTCTTTTTTTTTTCAAAACGAAAGAATATGGGTATGGATTCCATTCTTTGTTTCCAAAACTTAACATGCAATCATTAAATGGTATTTATCATTTCATTTTTCCACTTTTTTTCTTGATCTTCTTGCTTTCAATTAGTACCAGTGTAGTAACCCAACTCTCCTCTTCTGCAAGTATGTAGTTCTTGGTCATTCTCTTGATTCTATGTTCTGAAAGTCTTCCATCTACTTCCACCATCAGACATGAGAGTCAAAGAAGGCACCTTAAAGTATATCAATTTATTTTTGTAATCTCTAATTCTGTTTGAAAGTAGTCACCTTATTTTCCTTTGGTTGCCAGGACTAGTCAGTTTAGGTAATACCATGGCTCATTTTTTGCCTATTTGATGGTGTGAGAACTGCAAGGACCCACTTATGTTCTCTTAAGTTCAAATCATAGGACTGGTGCTGGGTTACATTGTTAAAATCTTTTAATCAAGTCACAGGGACTAGAAGAAATAATGTTGTAACTAGAACGCATAATTAATGTTGCAATTGGAAAAGGGAAGACTGCTTGTTTTTAGAGTTGTATATTCTGAACACAGGCTGCTGCTATGTGGCTATTAAAATATCTCATATGAAATTGATATACAGCCACAGCTTTTACCTATGGAAGAGACCTGAGCCCTGCAAAGTTGCAGCTATGGTTAGACATGAACGAATCTGGTGTTTCTAAGCTTGCTTTCTTCCTTGCACAACTGCACTCAGTCACTTCAATAGAGAGCAATTGATTATCATCTTGTACTGACTCCTGGGAAGAGGGGAGACTGCCCATAAGGTTGATACACACATTTTCCTTTAAACAATGAGCCGGAGGTCACACTGATATCTTTGATAACATCCTGAAGTTTTATTGGTCGAAGGACATGAGCAGCTTTAACCTCCTGGGACCCTACTTCCCACATACCTTCTCAGTAGTGCATAGTCACGAGACTTACTTTTTAGATATCCTCTCTATCGTAAAACCTAAAAATGTGGTGTGAGATGTTTTTCAGATTTTGCCCTCTGAAGGACCCAGAACACATACCAAGGCATTGATTCTACTGGTCCTGTGACACTCCCTCCCAAAAACTGGCTCTGCACTTGAAGCAGTTTCCAGACCCCCATCACTTCATCTCCAACCAATCAACAGCATCCCTTTCCTAGCTCCCTGCCCACCAAATTATTCCTTAAAAAACCCTAGACCAAAAGTCTTGGGGAGGTGAGTTTGTGATATATCTCTTGTCTTTCCTCTCAGCGGCCTCGCATGTATTAAACTCTTTTTCTATTGCAATGACTGCTATTAGTATATCAGCTTTTCTGTGCAGAGGGCATAAGCCCCTGGTTAGGCTGCAGTAAAATCAGTGGAAACAATAGCATTTATTGGAGTTTATATTTACTAGACACTGTGTTAAGCACATTGATTGTACTATTTATTTAAGCTTCAAACAAACCCTAAGTACTTTAAGTATCATCCATATTGAGGACAAAAAAAACCAAGACACAAAAAGGTTAAATGCTTTCTCCAGGTCACAGAGTTAGTAGAGAAAGAGCAGAAATTTGAACAGAAGCATTGCCATTCTAAAGTCTCATAGGGAAGTCCAAATTTTCCCTCTGAAGACTCAAGTCTGAGTCTTTTACAGTGAATTGGCAATAAACAGATTAACAGGAGAAAAGGGCATGTAATTTATTAATATCCATAAAATAGGAGCCATATACAAAATATGAGACTCCAAGAAGTGCTGGTTGGTTAGAGTTTACATATTCTCTTCATAGGGGACAGGGAATTGGGAGGCTATAGGCAATTTTAGAGCATTAGTACTTGATTTTAGGAGAGATGAATGGACCCAGGACACAGAGATTAGCTTGTTAATAATTATCTTTCAGTGTGGCGATTCCTAAAAGCTCTAAAAATTGACCTTCCACATGACCCCGCAATCCCCCTACTGGGAATATACCCTGAAGAACTCAAATCACTCTATAAAAAAGATACCTGGAGGAGAGTGATCCAAGATGGCGACCGGGCAGCGTGGTCTGTGAGACCTCCGCAGAAGAGGACACAGAAAGACTCCAGATCTCTCCCAGGGGGCCTGCTCCCCACACGGAACTTGTCCACAGACACCGCAGAGGCATTACAGCGGGCCTG
>CAUYQG010040618.1:0-17756 GCA_963574415.1 Tarsius wallacei
GTAATTTTCCTATAAAGAACCGGGAAAAATTTTTGGTCCCCATGTTAAGTGTTAAAAAAAATTAACCTCCAAAATTCTTGGTTTGTTATTTATAAAAAATTTTATTTAATTCAGCATACGCCCCGCCCCCCCCCCCCCCCCCCCGCGAGCATTGGCTTTTTCAAAGGAGGCTAGCTATACTGGAGGGGTGAGTGTGGGGGGAGTGAGATTCAAGCAGCATTAATGTCGTAGTCCCTGTCCCCAAGTTGCTCACACGCTCCCCCCACCTCCACTCCGGGTGCTCACATTCCCATGCCCAAACGTCTACCTGATGCTCTACAACCTTCTCTGATATTCATTGTCACGAACTCAGGCTATCATAAGACCTGTGGCTCTAATCACGCTTCCCCTGAGGAGGAGCACAACCACCCAGGGTGCCACCCAGGCATCTCATGATGACCCAGCAGCTCAGGACCTGAGAGCTGCCTTTCCAAAGCATCTGCTCTCTCCTGTGTACCGGGCTCACAGAACACCCTGCTCATCACAGATCCTCTGGTGTTGCTCTTCATGCTTATTTGCATCTTGAAGTTTCTGATCTCTTTACCAGTAAAGAAACCCATTTGACTTTGTTTCCTTCACTTATTTACCCAAGAAACCATTTCTGTGATGCCCTCCCCCACCAACGAATTCTCAAACTCATAATAAAATCTTGAGAAGTGCTGGTTTCTCCTTCATGTAAAGGCCTCTTAACTTGAGTACAGTGCGAGGACCAGTCATTGGCTGACCCCAAGTCCACTCCCAATTCCATCCTCCCTAGCCCACCACACATGTGTGCCCACACACGCATGCACATGTGCATATACACAAGCACATACATAAATACTGGTTTATACATGGTTTCTTTTGCAGTTATGGGAAACACACAACAGCAAGTTTCCGCTCAGGGGGTTGTTAATGAAAGACCATTGAGGGCTTGTAGTAATGACTGCATTCTTAATGAAAAGCACATAAAAAAAAGTCTTTTCCTACTTCCTCTTTTTTTGAACATAGATATTGATTCAATGCCTAAAGCTGTGATGGGTCCTGCAGCCACAAAGGAAGGTCCAAAGATTCCCAGAGATGCCCACTGTCAAGTCACTGAAGCAGCAGCCACCCACCTCCTGGCTTCTAGAAATATGAGAAAAATCAACCAGTGATGTTTAAGTTGCACCAATTACTATTTTGTTGCCTGTAAAAGAAAGAATCTCTGATTGATACTTTAATAGATAGATTTAATCTCTAGATGCCCGGTTACAGTTTTTCTAACTCTGGACAATTTTCTTCTGGTGATGCCTGCCCTTTATAAAATGTATTTTGCCCTTACCCTTTGAGTTGCAATTAGGGCCAGGCATAGCTGGTCTGTTTCATGCTATAAGGAAAAATTCTCATGGACAGGCATGACCCAGAGCAGCTACATAGCCTGCACACTCTCAGCTGAAACCCCACTGCAGTTTTTGTTGCTTGCCTGTTGCATCACCCATAAGCAATAAAATAAACATTTCCTATTTAGATGCACAGCCTTGGCTGGGGAACAGCACCGAATGCTTATGCTAGAGACCACAGAATGAGTATAAATACATCTTATCATAGAGGACGAGCAGGCATACTAAGAAGTAATTAACCCACATAGAGACAGAGGAAATGCAGTCTTCTTGAAGGAAGATGAGATTTGAGGTCAGAAAGATCCAGACCCACACCGTCCCTCCCCTGATTATGGGTGTTCACCTCTCTGAGCTTCCACGTCCTCATCTGAAACATGGAGACAATGATACTTAGCATCATGGGGAGGATGGAATGGTATAATGAATTTGAAAGTATCCATCCCTGTGTCTCTCACTTCTGAGGCCAGCTGTGATGGCTTGCTGAAGGAGCAAAGAGGTCTGTTTGATGTGGCACCTAATTGCCAAGGGCAAAAAGAGGTAAAGACAAAAGATGACTGAATGCCTTTCACTTACGCACCTTGCTGAAATAAGTCAGGAAAGGTCTTCTAACAGTAGTTTTCCAAAAGTGTCTTTCATTAAAGCTCATACACTCAGCTGTGACACTGCTGTAATAGAAATGTGCTCAGGCTGACAAAGGTAAAGGCCTCAGGTTGCCTTATGAATATGTGGGTGTTGGTGGAAATTTACAAAGGGTTATCTCACTTGAACCGCTCACGGCCTTCCAAAAACTTGACACTTCAGTAGAAACTCTATTTTTTCAAATGATATCTTAAAGACATTTGATCAGCAGGTCCCTTAGAGGACACTTATGAGTAATTTTTTATTTAATCAGTTGGAATTTTCATAGATGGGCATTTCTTAAAGTGAGAGAAATACAAAAGCAGATGAGAAGTAGATCTGCTATAAAACAAACAAACAATCCAAAATATAAGAAGGCACCATTTCTTGAGGGACATCCTGCCCCACATATTGGGCCCTGTTGCTACATATATTAACTCATTTAATTCTCGTAACAAAACTGCAAGAGACGCAGAGCACAGACACACTTTATTTAGGTGGCACATTCTCAAATATCTCAAATAATTCATAATCTGCATAATTCAAGACTAATTTAACAAAAATGATGTAAATTTGTCTGTATGAGCTAAAGCAGCATCTCCTTTGGCAAGGCAGATTTATTTTAAAATGAGCTTTAGAAAGGAATGGGATACAGATACATGCTACATATGATATGAATGAACCTTGAGCAGTATGCTAAGTGGGCGAAGAACAGGGCAAAAGAGTACATATTGTACAACTCTCTTTAAATGAAATGTCCAGCTAAGCAAATCTATCGAGGCAGGAGGTAGATTTGTAGTTTCCTAGGACTATGAGGAGTAACTTCTAACGACTACAGAGTTTCTTTCTGAGATTATAGAAATTGGTTGTGGTGATGATTGCATAATTCTGTGAATATATTAAAGCCATTGAATTACACATTTTAAAAGAGTTGACTAGTAAATTGTATGGTATGTGACTTATGTAATATATATCTCATAAAGCTAAGAGAGAGAGAGAGAGAGAGAGAGAGAAACCCTGCCTGACAATCATTTTGAAATTACAAGTTTGTGACAAATGCTTAAAATTTAGAGAGCACATTGTTTCTAAATTTGCTCACAAATGAGATTTTATTTATATTTCTATATTGCATCATTTCAAATTTGCCCAATTCAAACTCGTACAAAATGCTGCCATAGAAGATGATCACCACCAATTCAGTATGAGGAAATAGAAACTCAAATTAACGTGGCAGATAACAGAAGAAGCCAGGATTAGAATTCAGTTCCACAGTTCTCCAGAGCTCTTCCAACCCCTGCAAGCTGCCGGGTAGCAGCACTAAGACCCTTCTGAATCTATCACCATCAACAAAAAGCAGTTGCAGGCTGTTAATATTTGTGATGTGTGTAGCATTTTGTCAGGCATGGTACTCAAAGCTTGGTACACACTCTTGCATGGAACCCTGGCAGCCATCCTAGGAAGATAGTATTGTTATCCTAATTTCACAGAAGAGTTATGCAAAGCTCAGAGACATGAGACAGCATGTTCACGCTCACACAGTTAGTAGTGGAAACAAATGCAAACCAGGTCTATTGGCGATGGAAACTAGTGGTCTCAACCCTCGTGCTGTACTCTTGTCAGAATGCATTGATCTCTCAATGAACCAGCAGAGATATTCTTGTGATGCATTTCCAGTTGATTCACTGGCTAGAGAAAATTAATATTCTCTGAAAACCTTCTAGAACCCTCTTAACTTTCCCTCTCTGGCCCTTGGAACATGGATGTGAGGCCAGCACATTGGCGTAAATGGCAGCCATACGATGGCATGCATTATTGGAGTATTTTCAGGTCATTATTACTGGTCTATGATCTGAAATTATGGTGATAGTAGGAAACCAATAACAATGCTGAGAAAGTTTCCATCATAAAACACTGAGTATTTTTTTTTAATCTAATAAAAATGTCTAATGACAAAGAGACCCGAGAATGCTTTCTGGAAAGAACTCTAAGATAATGGAGGAGACAAAGACCATTTTTGTTCCAATAAAGACTCAATTTTCTGATTACCACACTAAAACCAGTGGCATGAAACGCATACAGCGGAGTAAGTGGGCTTGAATGTCTTGAGCAGCATAGCATAATGCTTAAAAGCATGGCTCAAAGTCAAATTGTCTGGGCTGTAATTCTTACTGGTTGAGTGACACTGGATATGTCAGTTATTATTAGATTTGGCTACAAATACAGAGGCTCCAACATAACAGTAAGTTAAACACGACAGAAATTCATTATTGTCTTATGTAAAACAATTCTGGAGAGAGGCAGTCCAGGACCGGCACGGCATTCCACAGGCAACAAAACCCAATCTTCCTCTATCTCTGGTCCTGCCTTCCTGGTACATAGTTTCTACCCCTGAGGCTACCCCAGAGAACGAGGTGGCTTCTTGAGTTCTAGCTGTCATATTCCTACTTCAGGAAGCAAAAAGAAACAGGCGATAGGAGGACACAGGACACTCTTTCCAGAGGAGTTGGCTTTCTTTAGAATCCACTCCAGAAGCCTCACATGACAGCCATGCTTATAGTTCATTGGCTGGCAGTTCATCACATGCCACGTCTAGCTGCAAGGGAAGCTGAGCAATACAGTGTTTATATGGACACCTGTGACTATAGTACATTGGCATCTGTTACTAAAGGATTGCAGAATGGATATGGAAAAAAAACTTTCTGCTTTTTGAATTAGTTATTTTATAACTTCTCTCAACTTTGATTTCCTCACTGGAAACATGGAGATGATCTTAGCATCTACCCCCTAGGATTGCTCGTTAAGCCAAAGAACTAATGCAAAGGAAGCACTCAGCAAAGGGCCTGGCAACATTTCCCACTCACAAAATGTTCACTATTCAAATGAGCTATGTGTTAATGGGTCACGCCTGGAGGAGTAGGTTTCTGTAACTCACCACAAAGAGGTACCAACAAATGCCTGCAATTTGTAGCATCTCTCCTCTAGATTTTAGATTTGGTCTTCATAACTAAAACTCTCCATTTTGGGTAGAGTTTCTCAAACTCAGCACTGTAGACATTTTGAGCCCAATGATTCTTTGTGGTGGGTCTATCCTGTGTACTTTAGGATGTTTCCCAGCATCCCCAGCCTCAACTCACTAGATGTCAGTTGTACCTTCCTTTTCCCCAGCGTGGCAACCACAAGTGTCCTCTGGGTACAAAAATGGCCAAATCTGAATTGCCGCTCCATGGTGTCTGGAATCCTGACTCTGCCAGCAGTAGTAGTCTCTTGGGTTCTCTGAGTTTTAGCTGGATGGATCAACATTTCCAGTCACACCATGCCAAACATAGTCTCCGAAACTAGTGAAATCCACATAGATATTTTTGAGTGAGGGATCACAGAGTTTGATTAATTTAATTTCATGTGTGTGTATAAATGTACACACACATACATACGTATATGTTGCTATTGAAGTCATCACCTCTAGCCCTGGTTTGTGACTTTGGTATGAGCCAACAATCACAAAAGCTTCTCAGCTAGAGAGAAGGTGAAGTTGCAGAAGTAAAAAGAGAAACAGAGGAAGACACAAGGAAGAAGCTCTGGAATTGGGTTTTGATGGGTCCAGGGAACAGGCCAGTGAGGTCTTGTAGCATTCTGAAAAGTGAGCCTTGCCTGAACCCGCGGGTTCGAGACCTGCCTGGGCAATTTGGCGAGACCTCATCTCTACAATAAATCAAAAAATTAGCCGGGCGTGGTAGCGCATGCCTGTAGTTCCAGCTACTTGGAAGGCTGAGGCGGAAGGATCGCCGGAGCCCAGCAGGTCGAGGCTGCGGTGGCCGGGAGCGGCCACGGCACTCCAGTCTGGCGACAGAGTGAGACTCCAACTCAAAAAAAAAAAAAAAAAAAAAAAAGATATGTCAACAATATATAAAAATTATGTATTTTAGATTATATATATATAAATATATCTTGAGCAAATAGGCATTATCCCAAGAATGCTAGGTTGGCTTAACATTAGGAAATCAATAAGTGTAATAGACTGAATTAATAAAACTAAAAATAGAAATACCATATGATTATCTCAATAGATGCAGAAAAAACATTTGACAAAATTCAACATCTATTCCTCATGAAAACTCTCAGCAAATTTAGAATAGAAGGAAACTTCCCCAATCCAATAAAGGGCATCTATGAAATACCTACAGCTTGGATCATGCTTAATGAAACTTTTCCCCCTAAGATCAGGAACAAAGACAGAATGTCCACTTCCACACTTCTATTCAGCATTATACTAAAGGATTTAGCTGTGCAAAAAAGAAAAAGAAATAAAAGTCATCCAGATTGGAAAAGAAACTGTTTTTATATGCAGACAATGTGATAGTAGGAGTTAGGGGATAGCATTACATTGTACCACAAATAGTAAAAGGACAATTAAAATATTAGGAATACAATGATGCATAAAACATTAACACTTAGATGAAATGTACAAAATATGTAGAAAATCCTGTGAAATCTATAAAATAGCTACCAGAACTAATAAGTTTTGCAGGTTATAAGATCAATACACAAAAATCAATTCATATATCTATATAGTAGCAATAAACATTCAGAAATTGAAACTTTAAAAATACCCTTTACATTAGGATCAGTAACATGAAAAACTTAGGGATAAATCTGACAAAAGACAGGCAAGATCTATATGAGAGGTGGTGGTGATGGTGGAGACGATTCTGTTCCTAAGCTCACAATGTACCCAGCACTGTTCTTGTTGGTATTCTCTGCCTCCTACCCTCTCTGGCTTAGATTGCTTTCTCTGCAGTCTGCTTCAAGGTCGCTCTCAAATTGCTGGCTTTTACCGGGTCCTCCATGTGCCTGCCTCACTACTTACACATAAATAGCAGCGAAAGCAG
The DNA here is from genome assembly GCA_963574415.1 of Tarsius wallacei. NCBI lineage: Eukaryota > Metazoa > Chordata > Mammalia > Primates > Tarsiidae > Tarsius > Tarsius wallacei. Next base: position 6,905 of record CAUYQG010040618.1, read on the forward strand.
AAAAAGAAGTCAATACCTTCTTAATCACCATTTTCTTTCGGGGATTCTCTCCTTCTCATAAGACAGAAGAGGGGAAAACCCTCATCCTAGTAAATTTGTGGCTTTTCTTTGTATTCAGACTTTTGCTTGTTGGGACCTGTTCCCATGATCTTAGGGAAACCTAGGTTTGGAGTACATATCTACACCCCCTTCTCCATGGGCATCTTCTTTCTGAGAGATTGTTCCTCTGTGTCATTATTTTTGTACCCAGATTTAGATGAGAAATTTCCAAATTATTTGACAGACACTCCGTTAATATGTCAAAGAAACAGGGCAAAGCATCATAAATGATTTTTTTCTTCTTAAAGAATAAATAAAAAGGATGAACAAAAATGGAGAACATGGTAAGATTTTAAATTTTCATTTGCTAATTTAAATATTTAAATGTTTTTCAAATCAAAAGATGATGAATATTCTGTTACGGATTTTATGAGCCTGTGACTGGGAACCACAGTGTTTACTCTGCTAGAAATCACTATGGGAGCAACAAAACATTGGAGTAGCATCTACAATAAAAACCTCATTATACCCTCATTTTTAGCTGGTGTGTTGACTCCTTCTGACATTCTGAGTATTGATCAGGGAGTATATGAGTGTGTTGAGACAAGGGATGAAGAAATTCTACATCCCCCCACCCCAAATACATGGTTTCCTACCTCTGAAAATTTATTCTTACTAAAAAAAAAATTACAGGCACAAAACTGCGTATTTACAAAACATATTGATGATGTAAAGTAATTCTAATAACACTCAACCCGAGTACCTAAAATATTCAGAGAATGTGTGAGTGGGTAGGATGCAGCTGAGCCGTAAAACATAGACTAATGGATCAAAAAGAAAGAGGAAGATTTTTGAGAAAGAGTCTTCAGATACGGATTTAAAATGAGCAGATTGCCCATTTTAGAAGGAGATCGACTTTCTAGAGAATAACTTTTGTTCTAGAGTCCCTGAATTGTCCACATTTTGAGCAGCAATGTCCAAGAGAATATTCTGTGGCGAAGGGATGTCCTACGTCTGTCCTGTCCAGTATGGTAGCCGCTAAGCAGTATGTGGCTTTTGAACTCTTTAGATTTGGGTAGTGCAACTGAGGAACTAAATTTTTAATTTTATTTAATTTTAAATAATTTACATAGCCACATGTTTCTAGAGACTATGTGTTTTGGGTAGCATAGATTTAGAGGAACAAGAGACAGAATCCTTGTAACAGAGCCCATGCATAAATCACACTCAAGGGATCCCCTTGCCCATAGGCTGGGCCAGTCTGAGTCCTGAGCCTTTCATGCCATTACTGGGTAATTGAGATCATAGGCCTCTACTATTGCCACTCTGAGGAGGACTCAAGGCCCAGTGGCTTTGGCCTCCTCTGAGGACAATAGCAACTTACGTCCTAGAATAAATGCTGAGCTCAGAATAGGTACTAACTATCCCAGAATAGGCATAGCTCAGTACCCGACATCCAGGCTGTTAAGACAGTGATCTACTTATGAGAGTACAAGAGGCAAAAAGGAAATTAGTGGTACTATCGCTTCCTCTCTTAGCGCTTGGGCCAAGGTAGACAACTTTCCCAGCTCCCCTTCTCTCTTAGGGCGGTCATGGGTAACAGTAATTATCTCTGGATAGAAGTTTACCTGTTACAGAGTTGTTTTCAAGTTGTTTGTTCTGAAGAAAGACAAGAGGAATAGTTGAATGTTAACGTAATCTTTGGACATTAGGGAAATGATTAAACAAATCTGGCACTCCTGAGTCTTACTAGAGTTTTCTTCTGCTTCTGGTGATAGAAGTACCTTTGATAGTGGAGGCTTACTTCTCATGCGTTGCGGTATTTCTTAGAAAATCATTGAATAACAACACAAGAAATGAAATCACTCAAGTGGTTAGCATTTCCTTAAAAGTACATAGTTATACCTACTTCTTTTACCCAAAATAGTATACTCAAAACTAAAACTATCTGACCATCTCATATCTCTCATTTTTCCTTCGTGTGTTGTTGAGATTGTCACAATAATAATTTTAAGGAATTCCTTAGTGACTGAACAGTGTTCAGAGGTGATGCGAAAGGAGAGAGGATAGGTGTTTTAATTTTTGCATGCTAATCTGACTTTTTATGTTACAGTATAAGCCATGGAGAACCATGACACATTCCTGAGTACAATCACTATTTTGTTGATCTTTTATTGTGCTACAATTTACCCTGAAACTCTATGACTTAAAGCAACAGTGTGTTATTATCTCTTTTGATTTTGTGCGTTGATGGGACTCAGCTAAGTGGTTCTCATTTGGGACCTTTCATGTAGACAAGGCAGATAGCCGCTGACTAGAGTTGACTGGCCTAACATCCAATATGGCGTACTCTCATGGCTGGAGTTGATTCTTGCTTACAGCTGGGGCTGTGGACTGGAGTGCCTATACATAGTTTGGGTTTTCTAACAGTATGGTGGTCTCTGGACAGTAATACTTCTTACCTGGCATCTTTGGGCACCAAGAGTAAGCATGCCAAGAGGCCCAAGAATAACCTGAAAGGTTTTTTATGATTGAGCTCAGAAGTTCCAGAAGGTCAATTCCACCACATTCTATGGGTTGAAATTGTTTGAGCAAGTTACTGAAGCCAAGCTAGATTCAAGAAGGGGGAAATTAGACTTCACTTCTAATTTAGATGAGGAGCAAAGAATTTGTGGCCATCTTTAGTTTACTACACTGATCATATTAAGAGGAAACCACTTAGAGAAAATAAATTGGCATTTATATTCAGAAAGGGTTAAAGTGTCCAATATGAAGGTCTAGATTTTAGAAGGTACTTGTGGAAAACGAAAAAAATGACAAAACTTAGAGAACAATTACAGAAACTTGAAGAGAACCAAAGATGGTCAGGACCACGTAGACCTGCGAGGGAAAGAGCACTGAACTTAGAAACAAGTTGAAAGAGGGCCTTACCCTTGCTATGTATCTGGCACATGACAGAATACAGAGGATTCTTGAATGATGTGGAGAAGCCTTTAAGGGCTGCCTCTCGGAAGGCCATAGGAGAGTTCAGTTCTTGTGTTTTAAATTTCACGTGTTAAAGCAATCATTAAAGCAGAGGTATAAGAGACAGAAGCCACCAATCTAGTTCTGGTAGGTACTTGAAAGTTACCATGTCTATCAGCTTCTGGAAATCGCCATGCTGTTTCTGTGTTAACATGGGGAAAACCAGGTGCAAGAAGTCTCTTTCGGTCATTTGCTTTCATTGAGCAAGAATCAAGCTGCAATTAGAACAAAAAGTTGGCTGGCTTGCCTGTCACGTCCACCTTTTTTCTTCCTTTTATAAAAGAGCTTAAAAAAATGGCTTTTGCCTGTGGCTGTCTTATCATATGTCACACTTTCTCATTGGCTTTAATCTCCTGTTCACTCGTGGCTTTCTGCTTGGTAAAGGTCTTATAAAATCAGAGGAATTTGACTAGAAAAATAATCATAGCAGCCCACAAATAACTGCTTAGGGAAAGAGAGAGTGCTGAGCTGATTGAAATGGAGGAATTGCAGTGAGGAGAGGTGACGAGGAGTGCATAGGTATGAGAGTGGTTATTTGGAGGTCAGTAGATGGAAAATACGTAATAGGAGTGAAAAAAAAACCAGGTCATAGAAGGAAGTCCATCTGGGACAGTGGTTTTAGACTTACGTTGTTGTTCTGTAGTAGATTACTGGAAGTACCACAAATAACAAAAATAGGTGTAGCAGGTTAAGAATCACAGAGGTTCGATGTGTAATTTTGCAAAAAGTAATTTTGCTTATTTCTTTACAGTTGAAGTCAATTTCACTCATGAATCCCCAGAGTGAATCTTGCTCATTTGGAGTTGTTTTGTTCCCACTGGTTCAAGATTCAGTCTTTTGGGGGGTAACAACAGTCTTTTCAGAATTCTGTCCCCTCCAAACTCTGCTTTTATTTCTTCTGGAGGGTCACTGCAGTTCTTTTTGGGGTGGCGAGGATGAAGGGGAATGAGCTGATGAAGGGCTGTCCTCGTGTCAGGGGGGTTCTGGTCCGTAGGTCAGCCTCTGTTCTTTCAAACTTCAGCTGTGACTGGGCTTGTCCTCCCAGCCTGAAGTCCAAGGGCTCTTACAGGTGTTGGTCTTCTCAGCCCATTTACTGGGGGATAGGGACTCTTGGCTGCTTTGCCTGACCACTCTGGGATGCACTGGATTCTCAGGCAGCCTGTCCTGAGGCCCAGGCAACTTTGCTGCCAGGGTGCTCCTTGGCTCAGGCTATGCAGGACATGAGGCTTTGCTATGACACCGGTGGTTCCCAGGCTGCACATTGGGAAGCCAAGTGGTGTCTCTGTCTCTCAGGATTCCCCACCAGTCTCCCTCAGAGGGAGGTCAGGGTTTCTCTTGCTTGGTGGTGTTAGACAGTGGGGGCTCTGGGTCACTTCTCAGGGTCACCTGGGGTTTCCAAGGTCAATAAACATCAGCCATTTCCCTCTGCTTCTCTCCTTCCCACCAGCTGGTCAACTCTGCTCTCTTGAGTGGGAACTAATAGCATTATGTTATCATACACTCTTCAGTACTCCGTGATTTATGATGTAAACTCTACGGTCTAATTTCTCCAACACTCTGGCTTCTGGAGTTTAAGGGAACAAGCATAAAATGCTTCTTCTTTCAAACCCAGTGTTAATGTTTACAAAGGACAATTTTCAAGATGTTGTCCTGCCATGTGGACCATGAGAAGTGCTTTGTTTTTCAGGCATTAGACCTTGTTGCATTGGTCAATGCAATTTTGTTTCATGGTTCATTATAAGAGAGTCTTCCCAAAGAGGGTCCTGTGATCGGATCAGCTTGACAGAGGAAAGACTGAGAATTCTCAGAGGACAGAGTTTCTCTTGAGGAAGGTGGCCTGGCGGTGGTTGGCAGACAGTCAAGTCTCCCGAATGATGAGCATTTCAGAAGTGGAAAGAGTTACTCCAGAAGGTCTCCAGAGGCTAAGGGTGCTATTGCTCTTTCTTGTAAGTTTTGTCTAAGATGTAAGCCGCTAGATTGCATCATCAGTGAACAATATCACTGTAAGCAGTGTGTCTTATGCAGAAGCTTATCGATGTGTTCGCAGCATTTTTGTGGTGCTGAGACCAGAGCAGAGAGAGACACAGGGGTGACAGTCTCCACCTTACAGACACCTTTGGGCCAGGGGGTGAAGTGAGAGAGGTGGGTGCACAGACCCACCTGTTGTAGGCCCACCTGTTGTAGCTTTCATAAGTGCCACTGGGACGCACTTGTTGAAGGAGCCTTTGAGTCGAGGTTTCAGAGGAAGGAATCGCCCTTGGAGCTCAGAGGAACAGCTATTGGCAACGCTGACTACCCATTAGAATCACCTAACAACAGACATTTGGACCTCAGCCTCTGAGACTCTCACGGGACCGATCTGTACATAGGAGTGGCGTCAAGGCTGTGAGAGGCACCGCTGTACAAAGAGATCCCGAGAGCTAGGACAGTTCATAACACGATGTCACCGGTCCCAGATTTAAGCCTGCTTTTCTGAGAAAAGGGAACCATATAAGCTTCTGGAACCAGATTGAAAACAAAAACGAGAAACTGTCATCACGCCAGACCACAAGACAGCTTTCAGAGCTGATGAGTTATTGCAGCTCATTCCTTTATGTTATCCTCTGTCCCAGGACGGATCAGGGGGGCTGGGGCGCAGGTCACCTCAATTCTTGAGTTTGGGTTAGGGAAACCAGAGCCTGCCGGTCTCAAAGGGATGCGGGAAGGTGCGATGTGTACTGTAAGTAAGGGATTCTCACTAACTGACCTCTCCATGGAGGATAGCCATGAAGACCTCCAGACGAGCTGGGGGCCAGTCACTTGGCAGAGGGAAAAGCAGGTTTCAAGCTCCCAGCTCTTGGGCTCTTAGCCCAGGCGAGCAGCTGCCGGGCCACAGCACCCCGTCTCCCCATGGAGTCCTATCCAGGTGTGATCCTCCCTGTCGCTGGCTGTATGACCTTGGCTTGTCTGCGTATCCCTGGTTGTGAATTCTCACTTGCAAAATGAACCGGTGGGAGTCAGTGGGTTTTCAGTTTAAAAAAGGAACTCTGTCACGAAGTCTGGTATCAGGACTGCAGGGCTTGTAAACTGTTTTCACACGTGCAGCTAACGCTGGGGTAGTATCAACTTTCTGCCTGGCATTGTTTTCCATGATCTCTTTTCATCTCCCCCAACTCTCCACGAGATGGGCGCTGTCATGATCTCTCTTCACAGCAGAGGAAACGGAGGTTCAAAGAAGCCAGTGACCCGTCCAAGTTCACAAGGCCAGTCGGAGGGAGCCTGGTGAGGCGCCAGGCTCCAGAGGCGTTTGGGGATTAATGCCCTGCAGGTCGCCAGCCAATGGGGGTGGGAGAGCCGGGGCGCGATGGCGGGTGGCTTGTCCCAGCAGATTTGGTGGGACCGCCCCCTCGGCCCCCGGAGAGGCCGGGCCGGGGCTTGGGGGCGCGCGGCAGCCCCCCAAAGCCCGGAAGCGGCGGGACCCCCGAAGGAGGCGCCGGATCCGGGGGCAGGGCGGCGCCGGAGGGGGCGCGTCCAGCTTCCGCGAGCGCGGAGCCGGGCGCCCGGCCAGCTCGCTCGCCGCCCGAGGTCTGCCGCAGCCCGCGGTCTGGCCGCGCCGGCCGTCCCCGCCCGTCCCCGCCCCCGCGGCGGCTGGGCTGGAGCCGGAGCCGCGCCCGCAGTTCCCGGCCGAGGGCGGGCGCAGCTCGTGCCCGGCGCCCGGAGCCGACTCGGAGCGCGCGGCGCCGGCCGGCCGGGAGGAGCGGAGCGCGCCGGGCCCGGGCGGTGGGGGCGCCGGCCTGCCCCGCACGCTCCCTCCCGGGGGCGGCGGGCATGTGACCGTCCTGAGCCCGCGTCCCAGGGACCCCGTCGCGCCGGGCCGAGCCGGGTTCCGCCCGGGGCTGGGCTCCCCTCGCGCCCCACGCGGGCTCGTCCAGGTAGGAGAGCGCCCGAGGGTCCCGGGGTGGGTGGGGATGGGGGCGGCCGGTGGCCTTGACCTTCGCGGATTCCCCTCTGTGCCATGCGGGGGTGGCGAGAGGGATCGGAGGGGGCCGGCGTCCTCCCTAAGTCACCCTTGGTGGAAACACTTTGTTGTGTAAGGAGGTGATGGCGGTAAATTCTGCGTGTGTGTGTGTGTGTGTGTGTGTGTGTGTGTGTATGTGTGTGTGTGTGTGTGTGTGTGTGTGTGTGTGTATGCGCGCGCGCGCGTTTCCTGTGTGAAGCAGGGGGTTAGGGCTGCTCAAATCCTGCTGGAGAACTTGCCCGTGGCTTGGAAGATGGTTCTAGGTAGGCGTGTGTCTCCCCGTGTGAATGGCTTTTAGGCCTTTTAATCCGGCCAAGTTCCAGAGCGCCCCTCTTGGGGTTTGGGCTCAGGAAAGTGGGTCTCTTTAAGGTAAGGAGTGAAGACCTTAACAGATGGGGAAGGATGACCGTGGCCCCTTCAGATAAAGGCTGATGCTGGCCCATGTAGCTACAAGCAAGTAGAAGCCAAGAACACATTTGTTATTTACAAGTGTTCCCCTCACTTTACAGTTTAGGAGGACCTTTACAAGAACTGCTGTTTTATCCTCCCTCCCTGTAACCTTGTGAGGAAAGGATAGCGTTCCCTTGTTTTATAGTGGAGGATGCAGAAGCTTAGACTGGTGACTAACTTGTGGCAGAATGGCACCCAGGAGGAGAGAAGGACCTCTGGATCCAAACCCCTGTGTCTTCCACTTGGCTTCATGGTGACTCCCAGTAGTCTCTGCCTGCCAGGGCTTTCTCCCCTGCGCTGCCAGGAGGAAGGAAGGCTGCCGAGGAAGGTGTACAGATGATTTCTGCCTGGGGCAGCTTTCCACACCATTTCCTGGGGACGGAGGATCCTCATTTGGTGGGCACATTTCCGTGGTTTGAGCGCCTCGTCCTAGGAACTGAGGCAAGGGATGCCGTGAACTCGGGCTACTGATGCCGTGGAGAAAAGGTCTGACCGTTACTGGAGTGTGATGCGTGGGCCACTGAGGCTTAGTGCCAGGCTTCTGGAAGGTGAATGTACAAGATGGAGCTCCGTGACTGGTGAGGGGGCTAGGGAAGGCTGGGGTGATGTTGGGGACATTTGCCACTCCTTTCCTCACCCAGTTTACGAGCAGTTGTGGGCACCATTTTCTCTCTTGATCCCTTCTAGTTTATTGCTTAATATTCCATTTGATATTTAACTGGGCATTCTGGGTTCATATCCTGCATTAACTTTTGTGCTAGCCCCAAAAGTGGAGCCCTTGGGATGGGATTTGAGGGGGAAGGGGCGTGGACCCCAGTTTGTGAGTCTCTTTTGGCTAGCGGCCGTTCTGCTGCATGTGAAGCCTCTCCTGCCCCCATTCACTTACCCTTGTGTGGTCTCCATGCCCTTAAGAAAGGATGTTTGACCTGAACTAGCACATGACCTTGGCAGGGCAGGACGGAATCCCCCATTTCTAATAGGCTCTGCCCCACCCTGTGTGTTGTAATGTGGCATCAAGATTTTCTTTATGGTTCTGAAACTTGGAACGTCTTTTGAGTAAATCCTTCACCATTGGTGAAACACTGCTTAGTATTAGATTTACTTTTTTAAATTAAATATCGAAAGTCTGCTGTGTGCTAGGCATTGTGGTGAGGGCTGGGAGTAGGCAAGTGAAGACAAACACATTACCATCTCTGTTGTCTCGTGGACAGGAGTCCGGCCGGTAAGCCCTGAGATATCGGCAGTCTCTTTCACAAGGGGAACCTTTAAAAACTACCTCTTTGTACAGGGAATGGGCACACTGGCTGCCTGGGTGACACCACTCGGTGTCTCCAGAGGACATGATGGACACAGATGGATCTCTGTGGGTTTCCAGAGCATAGCAGGGCTCCTGAGATACACTCCATGGCTTGGTCCTGCACATAGACTGGGAAACCTTGTGTCTGGGATGCATCAGTGCAAGGTTGGTGCCCACTTGCAGGCAGAGATGTTGTGGCGGGAGTGTCTTATTAATCAAAGGGGCCAGACCGAACAACTGTGAAGAAACTACCTTAGCAAAGGGGGTGAAAAAATGCTGAGACCCTCACATCTTATGCTGCATAGTGGATCCATGGAGAACTTGCCACTTGAAAGGAGAGAAGTCAGGGGCACTTGTGACTCACCAGCCACGGCCCAGTCACATCTCTTGCTGTGAGTGGGTGCATGGTTTGTGTTTTCCTCTCCTTGAGGTTGTCAGGTGGGTTGGTGGCAGAGGACAAGGGTTTGCACTGCCAGAAGCCTTTTTTTTGTTCTCTGACTGCCTGCCATGGCCCCAGGAAACACTGCTGCAGGCTCCTGGCTATGCCTATCTCTCAGGAGCATGAAGAAGGGTCCCCGTGCTGAGCAATCTCACCAAGTGTTGAAAGAGCTGGGGCCCCTGAAGCCCAGGTCACTGGAACCTCCTTGGATTGTGCCCATTCATTCTTGCACGCCCATAGGCACCTGTGGAGATGCCTGTGACTTACCCAGAAGACTCACGCTCATGAGAGGAAAGAGGTACCCTTAATTAAAAATGGGATGGCCGGGCTTGGTGGCTCAGCCTGTAATCCCGCACCTTTGGGAGGCTGAGGTGAGTGGATTGCCTGCGCCCGCGGGTTCGAGACCCGCCTGGGCAACTTGGCGAGACCTCATCTCTATAATAAATAAAAAAATTAGCCGGGCGTGGTAGCGCGCGCCTGTAGTTCCAGCTACTTGGAAGGCTGAGGCGGAAGGATCGCCGGAGCCCAGCAGGTCGAGGCTGCGGTGGCCGAGAGCGGCCACTGCACTCGCGTCTGGGCGACAGGGTGAGACTCCAACTCAAAAAAAAAAAAATGGGATGAAGGAAAAGCAAGAGCAGAGATGAAGTGGAGCCTGAAATGAGGCTAGATGTGTGTAAGATGTAAACTTTGATGACCCAGATGCTTGTAAATTTGCCCCAGTGGTGCTGCACGTGTGGTGGCAAGGAAGGTGAGCCCGGGTTCCAGTCCTGTCTGCACCTTGCCACTGCCCGAGCCGCTCTGAGATAGCCAGGCCTGTACACAGAACAAACAAACGAGCATTTCTGGGAGTGTACCAGCAACCGATATTTTTAAGGCCCCCCAGATGGTTCTAACATGTAGCCAAGGTTGACATAGAAATATACTTTCTTGCAGGCAATGGGAGAGAGGAGACCTGGCAGGACACAGCCATCAGGGTCTTCAAGGTGAAAGCAAAGTGCTCGGGAGAAAAAGCAATCTTGATTCAAAGAGAAGTGGGACCTTTCTCCCGAGGTCCCCATAAAAGAGGTGGGAAGAACCAGTTTGGGGCTGTTTCTTGGAATGACCTGTATCACAAGTGCAGTTCGGTGACCATAGTTCAGCGGGTGCTGACGGGAGAGGTCTAGCCCTGCTGGTCTTTACATCTGGCTTCCCAAGTTTGATACAGCCAATGACTGATAATCAAGAATTAAGTGAAAATTAGATGCTGTCCCTTTACACCCGTGGGTCTCACCTCGTTAAAACCCAGCACCCCCTCTTAGTGCAGATATTTTTTAAGGTCCCCTTTATAATTCTGAAATGATATAATGAAACTTACCTACAGTACAATTTAAAAAAAATCAATATAATACCTAGATGTTAAGAAATCCAAGCAATTTGTATTAAAATTATGTATTTCGTTTTGTCGATGCTTGGGCTGAGCCAAACCAGAACCTGGTGAGGCACCCAATGCTTTGTACAGACTGGCTGCAGGACAGCGCGTGGTAGTTCCAGGTGCAACCTGGAATAGCTGAGTCTCAGTGGCCGTTCAGAGGCCACTAAAGAATGAGCGACTCTTGGTCAAGGTCTA
>CAUYQG010040621.1:0-23367 GCA_963574415.1 Tarsius wallacei
TTGGTAGCAGTTAAAGGTATTTCCTTTTGAAAAGCAAGCTGCAAGCTTCAAAGACCCGCCAGACAGGCAGGTTTTGTTTAAGAAAGGCCAAGTGGCCAGAGACTGGCCATCTCATGGAAATGCAAAAGAGTAACTAATTCACAGACTTACCCACCTTCTGAAGTTGACAGTTTACAAGCCTGCAGTTCCTGGAAACCATTTGTTCTTTGAAAAATCTGATTTTGCCAAGTATAACCTTGTAAGATTCCAAAGGAAGTATGTAATCACTCAACACGACCCCCTCCCTTACATAAACAAGGGTATAAGACCCCTCTTCTCCTGTTCTGGGGCGCTCGACTTGGATGCATTAGACCCTTGGGCCTGCTGGGATGGCCAGCGTAATAAAGTGCCACTTCCTATAATAGTCTCAGTGTCACGATCTCTCTATTTTTCCTGCTACAGTTTACATAATAATAAAAGTTTACATAACTTATACACTAAAAATGCATTTTTAGTATTGTAGGAAAACAGCCTGTTGAATGGGAAGAGTGATGCCATCTTGAAGCGATCGTCCTGATGACTGATGTGTTCCTTATAACCCCTCATAAAAAAACAATGCCTATAGCATAGATTACCCCTCATAAAGATACAATGCCTGTAGCATAGATTACACCTCATAAAGATAACCCTTCCCCAGTGGTCATGAGTTTTTCAAGAAAATCTGAGGCATGACCAGCTGCGCAAGATTTACCCTAAAAGCTTTCACTATAAAGGATACTTTCTGGAGGGCGGGTATGGGAATTCACCCTCCCTCTGACCTCCAGACACAGGACTTCTATACATAGGTACGTACTGAATGGTTCTATCTGAAAAACTGGATTTGTCGGTCTCTCTCTTGGGCCTCTCAGCTCCCTTGGCCTTTGAGGGTAGGTGCGCATATACCTACTCACCAGGAACAAATATATTGATCAGGAGGCCCAGTTGAAAACAAACAAACAAATCCCTGTGGGCTCAGAGATATCAAGGTCAATACAGAATTTATGTGTTGGACATGAAGACAAGCTTGCCAGTAGGTCGAGGCATGAGACACAACACTCAATGCAGGGACAGCGTTCAGAAACTGTGGGTTTCAGTGCAGGATCGATAGTTGCAGTGACATTGTTAAGCTTCTCTTCAGCCATTACTCACAAGCAATATCGCATCACTGGCAAAGGTGAAATGCTGGCAGTAGAACATTGTAAGTTCAATGGGCATCCAGCGACTGAAACTGCAGCTAGACTTGGAAAGCTCCTCACAACTCTAATTCGTTACAGGTACAAAAGTGGTGAAGGCGATCAAACTTCTGAGCCAGCAATGCAATAAGAAAGTCAAGCAGTCTGTTACTTGAGGAAATTCCCTCGGAAAAGAAGAGAAACAGATTTTCACCTTTCCAGTGAGAATGACTCTCTTGGCAGAGCCAATCTCTTGAGGGCAGACTGAGATGACGCCCTCCCCAATTACTCTGGATATTAGAACATATCTTTGTTTACGTGAATTTACTTTGCTGTCTTCAAACACAAGCCTCTATAAAACTTCTGGACCATAAATGTTTACCTGCATTGCTGTGTGTGGGTGTGTGTATGTGCACAAGTGAGCACGTGTGTGCATGTGTGTCTTGGTTTTTCCACACCTCCACAATTTCCTAGCATATTTCCTCCCACTACCCCCCACACTGACATTCAGATTCCTTGAACAAGTTAAACAGTGTTATATGACAATGCATGACCTCACTCCTTTCACTTCAAAAAATTTAAACGGAATCATTCTGGTTTTGGACCAATAGGCATTGGAAAGTTGTAATCTTTTTCTCCCTTGATTTTTTTTTTTTTTGGTTTAAATGGAGACATCCACTGACCAGTAACTAATTCTGTGTTCCACAGAAGACAGGAAGAGGAGGGAGAGGGTTCAGAATCAAGGAAATTGGAAGGGAGAACATTTTTCAGTTTTCTAGCTTACTATTTACCAAAGTGCTGGATAGTACTGCTTAGACCCCCTGCATTGCACAACTGCACAGCGCTCCATGGTGCCTCTGGGGGCAACATCCTTATCTCTGTTTACTTTACAACACAAACTTGAAGTCAGCGTTTCCCAAAGTAAGTTGAAGTTTCGTCTGCGCCAGAATCACCAAGGTACTTGTTAAAATGCAGATTACTAGTCTTCATTCTAGACTTACTGAATCAGGGAATAGGGACCAGAATCAACCTTTTAAATAGCACCTGAACCTGATCCTTATGAACAACACAATCTGAGAAGCCATTCAAAGCAGATTTATTTCACAGCATTTAAGTACTAAGAAAAACAAAACAAAACCAAGAAAGGTACTAAACAACACTTTTACTTTGTATAAAAAACCTGTTTCAGAATCTAATTTTTGTTCTTTAAGGCTTTATTTACTTTCCTGTTCATGACCCTTGATTACATGAATGGCACTGTGGTCAAGCAGGATTGAGAGATGCCCAAGAGGGTGCAGTTGGTATAAAAGGGGTGAATAGAATAAAACATGGACTTCTTTATAAGTCTGCAGATCTTTTGCTTGTTTGCTTGTTTTCAGTTGAAGTCTCACTCTGTCGCCCAGGCTGGAGTGCAGTGACACAATCATGGCTTCCACAGCTTTGACCTACTGGGCTCAGGTGATCCTTCCACCTCAGCCCTCCAAGTAGCACAGGTACATGCAGTCACGCCCGGTTTTAATTTTTATGTATGAATGTACATATGTATGTATGTATGTATGTATGTATGTATTGTAGAGACAATCCAAGTTGCCCAGGCTGGTCTCAAACTCCTGGGCTCAGCCAGTTCTCTTGCCTCTGCCTCCCAACGTGTTGGGATTACAGGATAATCTTGTGGATAGAGCAGAGTGAGCCACTGTGCCTGGCCTGTCTCCTGATTTTATGTGAGTGTAGATATGTGAAAACTTTCTGTCTCCCAAAGTCATCAATGGTTATTTGATATTAGATACATAATACATACCAAGATATTTTTAAAAAATCGATTCTTTTTTGAGATCTATTTTATTTTATTTTATTTTACATTTTTTATTTTAAAGATGTGGGGGTACAATTCAGGGTTAGGTAAAGATCTAGTTTTCACTTTTCTTACTTGGATGGCTATTTAAAGATACATTCAAGCACAGTTCAAACACACAGGATCTATTGGTTCTGTGGTTTCTTGTCACACTAAAATCCAAGGAAAGTGAGTTTCGGGAAGAGCAGCTGCAGTTTTTCTTTACCAGAGGACAATCAGCACCATCTAGTGGATGCAGATAACCTCTTTTCTTGAATGCAGACCAATGAGGAGGTTAAGAGAGCTGGCTTTGGAATCTGGGTTGAAATACCAGTGCCAGTTAGTTCTCGAATGACACGGGAAGTATTACCCTTTAGGTGCTCTGCTTCTCAAATATAAATCTGTGTGATAATGGTGCCAACTCACAGAATGTTATGAAGTGAAATTATGCATCTAAGGCATGTCTGAAACACTCAGTAAATGTAATGTTTAAATAACATCAAGCATGGATTCCTAGGAGATGGAAACTGTCCAGTGGCACACACTATCACCTGTCCTTCAAAAAAAAAAAGGCTATTTTTTTTTTTTTTTGAGTTGGAGTCTCACTCTGTCGCCCAGACTGGAATGCAGTGGCACGCTCCTGGCCACCGCAGCCTCGACCTGCTGGGCTCCAGCGATCCTTCCGCCTCAGCCTTCCAAGTAGCTGGAACTACAGGCACGCGCTACCACGCCTGGCCAATTTTTTGATTTATTGTAGAGATGAGGTCTCGCCAAGTTGCCCAGGCGAGTCTCGAACCCGCGGCTCAGGCAATCCACTCACCTTAGCCTCCCAAAGCACTGGGATTACAGGCTGAGCCACCGAGCCCGGCTAGAAATGGCTATTTAATCCATGATATGAGTTATAAGAGTCTATGAGGCTTAATGATATCCTTCTTCTACCATATTGTTCCATTTGGTTGAAGTTTATGATGATTAAAGGGAAATTGGAGCAAGAGGCTGAAATGGTAGTTGGAGCCCAGATGGCAAACCATGTGCTTGCTTTTCATTCATTCAAATCTGGCTCCACTCAGAAGGAGGATTTCAAGAGCAGGGAGCGATGGAACACAAAGGCCAAAGCTAACTCGGAAACCAACACTACAATGTGTCACCAACCTGGAATAAAACAAGGGACATTTTAGCTTACAGTGTCTTGACTCCAGAAGAAATCTTTATGAATTACTTTGAAAGGCACAACACTTTCCAGAGGCACAACACTTTCCAGAATATGTCTGTGGGTTGTCTTTGTTTTGTTTTGTTTTTTTGTAGAAGTGAGACTTTAAGGTTGGACTTGTAAAATCTGGTGTCTGGTGGGTGTCTGTGTTTTTGAACACAGACTACAGAAAACACAGCATAGGTGTATGGTGCTGACTTGTATCTGAATATTAGTTACTTTTAGAGTGTCACCTTCAATAGCTGACACAGAAGTATTTCCCAAAATTAAAAACAAATACACAATAAATACAATTTATTAAAGCTTGCCCTTAAGGCACACACAGCCTCTTAGTAGTGTACAAAACAGAAGCATCAGGAGGTAAATAAACAAAATGAAAATGACACAGAGACAGAAAACAATTCAAGATGAGTTTTATAAAAAATATGGCCAATGGAGCCTTATTTTGGGAAGGATACAGAGAGAGACAGTTTCTTTTGAACCTATATTTTATTTTCATTTGCTTTACATGTATCTTGTATTGCATGTATTTTAAAAACAACAGGTAGAAAAATGAAAACACCAGTACTCATGTGCACTGATTGTAGCTCTGCTTTTCCTTGTCATCCCTCCCCCTGGAAATCTGAAATCTATTGCTTTGAGTCAGGGTCTCACTCTGTCACCCAAACTGGAATGCAGTGACATGATCATGGTTCTCCGCAGTCTTGACTTCCTGGGATCAGACAATCCTGTCTCAACCTCTGGAGAAGCTGGGACTACAGAAGTGAGCTACCATGCCTGGCTAGTTTTTAGATTTTTTTGTGCTATGTTGTCCAGGTTGGTCTTGAACTCCTGGGTTCGAGCAATCCTCCCGCCTTGGGGATTACAGGCATGAGCCTCTGTGCCCAGACTGAAATGTATTGTTTTCTTAATGGACACCATTAGTCATCAAAAATAAAAACTGGAAAGAATGGCCTTTGCTCATGACTTACAAGAACTGCGTGGGTCCTTAGAGATTTTCTAGTCTGCAGCTATGCAAGCAGTAGTTGGTGGAAGGATAGCACTAGGAGCCTGTGAGTCTTGGCTCCCACCTGACTGATTCAGCATTTTAACATGATTCCCTGGTGATTTGTCGCACATTAAAGTTTGAGAAGCCCAGAGTTTCAGATTCATTTGATCTCAAGTACAGCCCTGGGTAGTTTGTAAAATCTCCCCAGCTGATTGTAATGTGCAATAGATTTAAGAACTGCAAAACAAGTTGTTTTTCAAGTGAGTAAATTGTGGATTTACTTAAGATCACCAGCAGTTTAGTATCAAAATCCAAATAATGGCAACTCTCTTCATAAAATAATACAGCAGAGTTGAGGGGACAGAGGATAGAAAGTATAGAGATGGGGATTATTATTTTATATAGGGTGGTTAGGAAAGGCCTTCCTGAGCAAGCAGCCACCTGAAAAAAGAGAGAAAGCAAGCCATATGGATAGCTGGGAAATATTTCAGGCAGAGGAAGCAGTGAGCTGGTATGTGTGTCTATAATTATTTGTATTAAAGGAACAACAACAAGGAGTAGTGTTTCAAAATTCCTGGCAGACATTCTTTGGGATGCAGAAATAAGAAATCAGAAGTGCCAGGTGTTCCCAAAATCTTAAGTTATTCTTAAAATACTTCCAATCTTCTTCATATCATTTACTCATTATTATGAGGATCTGAAGCATTTGTTTGAAAATAAAGTTACATTTAGAAGTATTTACAAGAACTATAGGCTATGGCAAATATTCACAACTGGAAAACACAGAGAACATAATTGGATAGTATTCAAATAATATAATATACAAATCTCCTAGCAAGGTTAACAGTACCATGCAAAATCATGGGTCGGAATTGCTAATTTAAGGATTTACTTTGAATCCAAAACTATTATTGCTTGGAACACAGCTCATAGAATCTGTTTAAAG
The DNA here is from genome assembly GCA_963574415.1 of Tarsius wallacei. NCBI lineage: Eukaryota > Metazoa > Chordata > Mammalia > Primates > Tarsiidae > Tarsius > Tarsius wallacei. The sequence continues at coordinate 6,166 of CAUYQG010040621.1, forward strand.
CATATTATTATCATCAACTTATTAACATTTATTTGCAAAAATGACTGCAAGTAGCAGACAGGGCCAGGAACATTCACATCCATGGCACTAGATACAAGCAAGACTGACTGATTAAACTGTGACCATGTGTCTCCCAAATGCTCCTGTTCTGGTTCCTGGAAATGTTGACCTCAATCTTCTGATATGGAGTTCCAGCACTTCCTACTCTTGCTTTCAACTTGACATCAGTGGATTTCTTCAGAAACATTTCTATGTTGGCTGCTAAATTTTAATTCTCACAGGAGAATTTAGAAATTTTCTCCCATTTTCTTCATTTTGGAACTTTTTTTTTTAATTTGAAAAAGCATAAAAATTCCCTGAGAAATGCTGGGAAGAAATCTGTGCATAGAAACACTAACAATAAGGACCATGAGGCTGGAGCAAAGTTTACCAGGGTAAAAGTGGCTTGAATGGAGGTCAGACAGGTAACAGAGGGTCTTGTCATTTAGGACCTGTGGGCATTGTAGGGACTCAACATGAAATGGTGAGCCATGGAGAGTCCTGAGCAGAGAAGGAACATGGTTTGACCTAGGTTTTGAGAGCATCATTCAGACTGCTGTGTTGAAAATAGAGTGGGGGAAAGGGAGGAACCAGCTAGGAAGTTACAGCAAAAATCTAGGTGAGAGAAGATGTCAGTGTGAACCTGGATGGAAACATTGAAGCTGTGAGAAGTGTTTGGATTCTGCATATATTTTGAATAATAGAGCTGATAAGATTGATAACAAATTGATTTTAGAGTGTGAGAGGAAGAGGAATTGAGGATGACTCCAAGGATTTTGGTCTGATCCTCGCGGTTTGTTTTGTGATGCGTTAAGCTTGAGATGCTTCTTACACATCTAGGTGGAGGTGTCACATAAGCAGTCTGGAGTTCCGGGGAGAAGCCTGGGCTGGAGATAGAATTGCAGGATTTGGCAGCATATGCATGGAATTTACAGCTAGAAGGATTTACAGCTACAGGCAGCTCTGGCCTCTGCAGTAGTTGTGCTTTTTGGGCAACTCACTTAACCCAGGCCAATTTGATCCGTTGAACCTCCCTAACCGAAAACTATGAAACCTATGCCTATTTGCTCTGGTTGAAAATACACATCGTATCTACCCAAAACAACGAGGACAAAGAGGCCCTGAGTGTAAAAATGTCTTGTAAACGGCAATGTGCGGTTCAGACTGGAAAGCAGCAGAAAATGGATGGTACTGGAGATGAAGAAAATCGGTTTGGGAACCCAGGGAAATAATGTTCATGCACTGAGAATTAGAAAAACTACGAAATAAAAGGAAGCGCGTGCAAATTGAAATTATTACCCCTTTCGAACTGTAGCCCAGTCTGTGCAAAACTGGTCTTTTAATTTACATAGCGCCTAATGGTTCACATATACGATCTCTCTGATCTGCACAACCGGCTGGTGAGGAGGGAGTTACTGTCCCCATTTTATAGAGGAGGAACGTGAGCTGAGAGAGGGTAGCCTTCCTGCAGAGTATCGGAGTCATAGTGAGGGACAGAGCCACACAAGCATCCAGACGTCCTCGTTCCACTCCAACCCAACTACCAAAAATCACTCCCCACCTCCAACTTTCACCGCAGGCCCCGCGGTATCCCTCACCTCTCCGGCCCCCACGTCCCATTTCCGGATGGTACAACCCTTTTTCCTATCGCGAGACTGGAAGAGTCGCGCTTCAGGTTGCCAGGGGAACAGCGTTCCTGGAGATCGGAGGGCTTTGGACCGCCCGCTTCTTTCACCTTCAGAGAGGCTGCGGTGGCTGGGAAGAACGCCCCCCCACCTTTGGGAAAAAGAGGGTGATGCTGCGAGTGTCAGTTGTAAGCTTCTGCGCCCATCAGTGCTGTGACGACAAGCGGCTAGTCGTCTGAAACCCGGCTGGGAAGGTGAGGTACCGGCACAGATGAGGGGCGGAGCTTGACCGCCGCCCGCCTGGCCAATGAGTGGGCGGGCGGAGGTGTGTCAGGCTGCTTGGCCCGAAGATGGGCTGTCAGGGAGAACGAGCCAATGAGAGGGCGGAGCGCACTGTGCGGAGGGCCAATGAGAGGGAGGGACGGGCCTTGTGGGGCCAATGAGAGCTAGGGGCGGAACGCACGGGGGTGGGATTTGTCCGGAGGGCGGGGCCAGGGGGCGGGGCCAGAGAGGCCTAAGAGGGAAGAGTGGGGTCAGAGTCCCTTGGGCTTCTGTATCCATGAAGAGTGCTTTGCCAGGACTTCCCGGACTCCGTAGCAAAAGTTTCTGGCTTTAAGACCTGATACTAAGGATTTCCTGTGCCTTCAAACCACTAAGATCTAGAGCTAATCACCAGTCACTTACACTAGAGAATAAAAACAGCAAAGAATGGAAATAGGCATTTCACAGAAAAAAATAAAAAGATGACCAGTAAACATTTGACTAGAGACTTTTCTTGTAAAGAAATCAAGCTCACAGATACCGTTTGATATCTCTCAGATTGGCGAAGATGAAACGACCTTGATGTAACGAAATGGGCCCCAGGACAGTGTGGGGAAGGTAGTGTTATTTAGCACAAACTTTTTTGGAGGACAGTTTGGCAGCCTACCACGATTTGAAAAGCAAATGTTCTTGGACTCAGCAATTCTAATTTACTTTAGGGATGTATAAGCATAACTAAAAAAGATTTGTACAAAGTAACTTAAATAGATATAATTTAGGTATGGTAAACTTTACCTTTTAAATAAACAACTCTGTGTGTTTGTCAAAAGAAACTCTGTGTGTTTGTCAAAAGAAACAGAAGTTTAGTCATCACCTCCAAATCCCCCAGTATTTGTAGTTAACCCACCACTTCCCCCAGCCCTGGTAACCACTCATCAGTTTTCTGTTCTTGTAATTTTGTCTATTTCAGAATGTCACCATGTAGTCTTGAATCTGGCTGCTTTCAGTTTAGCATAATGCAGTTGCTGTCATGCAAGTTCTGTATTTCAGTTTGTTCTTTTATTGTTGAGTGGTATTTCATTGTATGGATGTACCATAGTTTGTTCATCCATCCCCTACTTGAGATGGATTTTTTTTTGTAGTTTTTGGCAATTGCTAATGAAGCAGTTATAAATAGTTATATATAAAGTTTTTAATATAAGTTTATATATAAGAATATGTTTTAATTTCTTGGATAAATATCTAGGAATGAGATTGTGGTGGCACATGGTAAGTGTGTTTAACTTTATAAGAAACTGACAAACAGTTGTGAAAAATGATCTCTTATTTTGTGTTTTCACCAGCAATATGTGAGAGGGAGTTACAGTTGTTTTCCAACTTTATTAGCACTTGGTATTGTCAGTTTTTAAAAAAATTAGTTTTCATCATTCAAATAGATGTGTAGTGATATCTCATTGTGGTTTTAATTCAGATTTTCTTGAGGACTAGTGATGTTGAACTTCTTTTTATGTGCTCATTTGCCATGCATACATCTTGAGTGATGTGCCTGTTCAAATCTTTTTCTTTTTCTTATTATTGAGCCTTGATACTTGTACATATATTCCGGTTAGGAGTCCCTTATTACAGGGATACTGGACGGTACTGTTCTGTAACCTGTAAGATACTAGGCTGCACAGCAGGAGATGAGCAGTAGGCAAGAGAACAAAGCTTCATCTGTATTTACAGCTGCTCCCCATCACTCGCATTACTACCTGAGGTTTGTCTTCTGTCAGATTAGCTGCGGCATTAGATTCTCATAGGAGCTCGAACCCAATTGTGAACTGTGCATGTGAGGGATCGAGGTTTCACGCTCCTTATGAGAATCTAATGCCTGATGATCTGAGGTGGAGCTAAGGTGGTGATACTAGCACTGGGGAGTGGCTTCAAATACAGATTAACATTAGCAGTGAGGTTTGACTGCACAGAGACCATAATAAATCAACTGCTTGCAGACTCATCAAAACCCTATCAGTGAGTGGGGAGTGAGTTGATGTACTTCAATTGTACAGCTGCATGTGGTGCCAGGCTTTAAGTCAGACTGACACTTATTTTAGTCTGCATGTGGCCTGCTCATTATTTTATTTACCACTTCCATGTGGCCTCTTTTTTAAAATGGTGAGTTGTATAGCTATTTCATGATATATTACAATGTAATAATAGAAATAAAGTGCACAATAAATAGTATACACTTGAATCATCCCAAAACCATCCCCTCATCTGCCCTGGTTTGTGGAAAAATTGTCTTCCATGAAACTAGTCCCTGAGGCCAAAAAAGTTGGGGACCACTGGCTTATCAGATATATGTTTTGCAAATATTTGCTCTTAGTCTTTGGGTTTTGTTTTCTTTATTTTATTTTATTTATTTTTATTATTTCATTTTAGAGTTGTGGGGTACAAGTGAGGATTTACTACACAAGTAAGTTGCATGCAGGTGAAGTTTGGGCTTGTAATTGGCCCGCTTTCCCTCCAATAGTGGACCTGGTACCCAGTGTGTTGCCATGTGACCTCCTCCCTTCTACCTTCCCCCTCCCCTAGCAGTGTCCGGTATCTGCCGATTCACCCTTGTGCTTATATGACTAGTGATCTGGGCACACTTATGAGTGACAGCATGTGGTATTCAGTTCTTTGTTTCAGTGAGAATTCACTTAGTATGATGGTCTCCAATTGCATCCATATTGCTGCGAAGGCTGTGATTTTGTTCTTCTTTATGGCTGTGTAATATTGCATCATGTATATGTACCACATTTTTTAAAAATTCGGTCTACTTTCAGTGGGCATCTGGGTTGGTTCCATGTTTTTGCTATTGTGAATAGTGTTGCAATGAACATATGTGTGCAGGTGTCTTTTGGTAGAGTGATTTATGTTCCTCTGGGTATATCCTCTGAAGAGGAATTGCTGGGTCATATGGAAGCTCCATTTTTAGTTCTTTGAGAAATCACCACACTGCTTTCCACAAAGGGTGAGCTAACTTACATTCCCACCAACAGTATAAAAGCACCTTTTTTTATTTTTATTTTTTATTTTTTGAGTTGGAGTCTCACACTGTTACCCAGACTGGAATGCACTGCAGCCTCGACCTGCTGGGCTCTGGCGATCCTTCCGCCTCGGCCTTCCAAGTAGCTGGAACTACAGGCGCGCGCTACCACGCCCGGCTAATTTTTTGATTTATTGTAGAGATGAGGTCTCGCCAAGTTGCCCAGGTGGGTCTCGAACCCGCAGGCTCAGGCAATTCACTTACCTCAGCCTCCCAAAGCACTGGGATTACAGGCTGAGCCACCGAGCCCGGCTAGAAGCACCTTTTTTTTGACCTGTTAATCATAACCATCCTTACTGGTGTTAGGTGGTATCTTATTATAGTATTGATTTGCATATCTCTGATGATTAGTGAGGCTGAGAATTTTTTTTACATGTTTGTTGGCTGCTTGAAGTCTTCCTTTTGGAAGTGTCTGTTCATGTCCTTTGCCTACTGTTTAATGGGGTTGTTTTCCTTTCAGTTTGTTTTAGTTCCTTGTGGATCCTGGATGTTAGGCCTTTGTTATAGCATAGCTTGTTTTCCATTCCATGGGTTGTCTCTTTACTCTCTTGATGGTTTCCTTTGCGTGTAAAAGCTTTTCATTTTGATAAAGTCCCACCTGTCTATCTTAGCTTTTGTTACATTTGCCTGTGAAGACTTGTCCATGAATTCCTTGTCTACTCTTATATCCAGGAGGCTGTTCCCTATGTTTTCTTCTAAGATTCTTATAGTTTGAAGTTTTGTGTTTAAGTCCTTGGTCCATTTTAATTTTTGTATATGGAGGCTGTTAGGGCTCTAGTTTCATTCTTCTGCATGTGGCTAGTCAGTTTTCCCGGCACAGTTTGCTAAATATGGATTCTTTTCCCTAATGTTTATTTTTAATGGCATTTTTGAGAATAAGTTGATATAAGGACTGTGGTTTTATTTACAGATTCTGTCTTGTTCCATGATCTATGTGTCTATTGCTATACCAGTACCATGCTGTCTTGGTTACTGTAGCCTTGTAATAATGTCTAAGTCTGGAAGGGTGATGCCTCCAGCTTTGTTCCTTTTGCTGAAGATTGCTTTAGCTTTTTGGGCTCTTTTTTGCTTTCGTATGAATTTCTGTCTTTTCTAGATCTGTGAAAAATGATGTTGACAATTTGATAGAGATTGCATTGAATCTGTATATTGCCTTGGATAATGATGGGCATCTCGATAATATTGATTCTTTTAATCCAAGAACATGGGATTTTTTTCCTTTGTTTGTGTCCTCCTTGATTTCTTTGAGCAGTGTTTTGTAGTTCTTACTATAAAGGTCTTTCACTTCTTTGGTTAGTTGGATGCAAAGGTATTTCATTTTTTTGTGTGTGGCTATTATGAGTGGAATTGTGTTTTTTATTTGGGTCTCAGCTTGCTTATTGTTGGTGTATAAAAATGGAATTGTCTTTTGCACAATGATTTTGTATCCCAAGACTTTACCAAAGTCATTTATTAGTGTCAGGAGATTTTTGACAGACTCTCTAGGATTTTCTAGGCATAGAATCATATCATCTGCAAAGAGAAATAACTTTCTCTTTTCCTATTTAGGTAACTTTTTTCTTTCTCCTACCTGATTGCTCTAGTTAGGACTTCCAGTATTATGTTGAATAGTAGGGGTGAGAGGACATCCTTGTCTTGTTTCAGCTCTTAGGAGGAATGCTTCCAGCTTCTGCCCATTAAGCATGATGTTGGTGAAAGGTTTGTCATAGATGGCTCTTACTGTTTTGAGAATTATTCCTGTGATGCCTGGGTATATGAGGGTTTTTATCAAAAAGAGATGCTAGATTTTATCAAATGCCGTTTCTGTATAATGAGATAATCATGTGGTTCTTGGTTTTACACCTGCTTATGTGATGCATTATATTTATATACTTATCCTTGAAGTGTGTTGTTGGATACAGTTTGCTAGAATCTTGTTGAGTCTTTTTGCTTCTATGTTAATCAGGGAAGTTTCTCTGTTTATCAGAGAAATTGGTCTGTTCATCAAGGAAATTCTCTTTTCTTGTTGCGTCTTTGTTAATTATGGGTATTAGGATGATATTTGCTTCATAGAATGAGCTAGGTAGAATTCCTTCCTTCTCCATTGCCTGGAATACTTTCAATAGGATTGGTATCAGCTCTTCCTTGTATGCCTTGTAGTATTCAGCTTAGAAACTTTCTGACCCAGGGCTTTATTTGGTGGAGAGGTTTCTTATAACTGAGTTCATCTCTTGGATTGTTGTTTGTTTAGGGTTTCAATTTCTTCCTGTTTCAGTCTTGGGAGATTATGTGATGTCAGAAATTCTTCCATTTCCTCTAGCTTTTTAAATTTATTTGCATATAGATGTTCATAGTAATCTCTGATAATTCTTGAATTTCTTCAGAGTCAGTTGTGACATCATCTTTTTTGTTACTAATTGTGTTTATTCAGACTTTCTCTCTCTCTTTTTGTTTAATCTGGCCAGGGGCTGCCAATTTCTTTATTTACTTATTTATCCTTTCAAAGAACCAGCTTTATGTCTTGTTGATCCTTTCTGTGATTCTTTTGGTTTCTATTTTGTTCAATTGTGACTTTATTTTAGTAATTTGTGTTTTCCTGGCAAATTTAGGATTTAGTTGTTCTTGCCTTTCTAGCTCCCTTAGATGTGACATTAGGCTGTTTACCTGAGACCCCTCTATTTTATTGATATGTGTGTGTAATGTTATAAACTTCCCTCTTAGCATTGTTTTCATAGTATCCCAGAGGTTTTTATATGTTGTGTCTTTGTTTTCATTTTTTCCAGGAATCTTTTTATTTCTGCCTTGATTTCTGTGCTAACCCAAAAGTCATTCAGAAGCATGTTGTTTAGTTTTCATGTATTTGTGTGTTTTGGGGGGGTTCCTCTTGGTGATGATATTTATTTTTATTCCACTGTGTTCTGAGATTATGCTTGGTAGTATTTTAACCTTTTGAAATTTGTTCATGCTTGATTTATGCCTAAATATGTGATCAATCTTGGAGTATGTTCCATGTGTTGATGAGTAGAATATGTATGCTATAGTTGTGCGAAGTATTCTGTAGGTCCAGTTGGTTGAGTTTTGAGTTAAGGTTCTGGATTTCCATGGTGGTTTTTTGCCTCAGTGATCTGTCTATGTTTGTTAGCATGGTATTAAAATCTCTATGATTGTATGGGTGTCTGTGTCCTTTCTTAATTTGAGTAGCAATTGTTTTATAAATCTAGATGCTCCTGTGTTGGATGCATATATAGTTAAGACGGATATTTCTTGCTGGCGAATTTAGCCTTTTATCATTACGTATTGTCTTACAGTGTCCTTTTTAACTTTTATTGCTTTGAAGACTGTTTTGTTGATTGGATGTCTGGGAAGGATTTTAATTTTCCTTCACTGATGTAGCTTAGCTTGGTGGGGTAGGCAATTCTTGGCTAGAATTGCTTTTCCTTAAGGATGTTACAGATGGGATCCCAGTCCCTTCAGACTTGTAGGGTTTCTGCTGAGAAGTCTGCTATGATTCTGATGGGTCTTTCCTGGTAGGTGGTCTGTCCTTTCTCTCTAGCTGCCTTTAGGATTTTTTATTTCATGCTTACCTTATGGAAACTGATGACTATATGTCTTGGGGGTGGTCTTTTCATGTAATACCTTACATGGATTCTCTAGATCTCTTGCATGTAGATGGTCACCTCTCTAGCAAGTTAGGGAAAATTTTCTTAGATGACCTCTTGGAAGGTTCCAGGGTGTTCTGTTTCCCCTTCTATCTCAAGGATGCCAATCAACCACAGATTTGATTTCTTTACATAATCCCAAACCTCTCATAGGCTATGCTCATTCTTTTTGAGCCTTTTCTCCTTGTTTTTGTCAGACTGGTTTAGTTGAATATTTTGCTCCTCAAGCTCTGAAATCGTTTCCTCTGCCTGGTCAATCTGTTGCCTCAGCCTGTCATTGTGCTTTGAAATTCCAGGAAGGAATTCTTCATTTCCAGGATTTCAGATGGGACCTTTCTTATATTGTCCAGTTCAACTTTTATTTCCTGTACTACTTTTGTTGCCTGGGTGTTCTTTGCATTCCTCTTCTTGTGGTTTTCCTTGACAGTTTTTGCCATCCATAGCCTGAATTCTGTGTTTGTTGTCAGGGACAGTTCATTCTAGGTGAGTTCCACTGCTTGGGGTCTGGGAGGACCCTTTGTTGGTAATGCCTCATTAAGGCTTGGGGAATTGCTAATGTTTTTTCACTGGTGAACTTTTGTGCGATTTTTAATTTTTATTTTAAATTTTTATCCCACAGGGCACTCCCCTGTTTTGAACTCCTCCTTCCCCTGGGGGTGGTAGACTGTGAGGGCCTGGCCACTGTTGGCCCTGCTGCCCTTTTGGGTCTAGCTGCCCTAGAAATTTTTCTGCCACAAAATAATTCTCATAGTGAGGGAAGGAAGGACTGCCAGGACTGCAGGCGCCTTCACCCCACCACCTCCAGCTTCGCCTCTCCTGCTAGGCAGTTCTCAGAACTTAGAGTGGCTTTCTGCTGCAGTTTTTCCTGTGGCCAAATGACCAAACTATATTCGGTCCCCAATTGTGACCTCTTTGTGGGGCTCTGGAGTGGGGAAGGGGCCCCTGTTTATTGTGGCAGCACTGTCAGAATGGCAGATGCCATCTGTTGTCCATAATTGCTCCCCCAGGAAGATAGCGACTACCACTATTCCTCTTAACTCCCCCCCCCCCCCACTAGAGGCCAATTTGCCTTCAGAACTAAAAGTAGCAGAATCTACCAAAGCTTGCTACAAACTGACAAGCCATGGCAGGACCTGCACTTGGGTCAAATGAAGCTGGTTGGGGATGATCTTTCCTGGTCTAGAGGCAAGCCACCAAGTGCCACCCAGGGATATCAGCTCTCAGAGAGTGATTGACTGTAGGCGTTCAGAGCTTGTCTGGGTTCCCAGCTCCTTGTGGGCTCTGGTGGTACACTGCTGTGCCATATCCACGCCACTTTCCAGGTGGGACTGGAGTCCTATGTGGCTGGGGGAAGGGGAATCGTCACAGACTGAGTAGCACTCACCCCGTCTCATATATAAGGCAGGACTATAGTTCCGATGTGAGCCTGGCAGGGATGGGACCTCCTGGCTCCAAGACCTGTGGCTTGCTCTCTCTCCTCCTCCCTCCCTATGTGTCCCAAGAGTCTTCTGTGGGATGTGGGATGCTTCCTTTGTCTCAGCCTGCTCAAGCTGCTCTGAATAATTTCAAAATGCTGTCAGGGACAGAAGTACTGTGCTGCAGAAAGTATGGGGAGTTCTGGGTTTGGGGAATCTATTTTTCTTAACAAGATCTTCTGAAGAGTGCAAATTTAAAATTTTGATGCATTCCAGTTTATCAACATTTTCTTTTTTGAATCAAGTTTTTGATGTTGTATCCAAGAAAGTATTAACTAACCCACAGTCACACATATTGTTTAGAACTTTTCTAATTTTAAGTTTTACTTTAGGTCTGAGATTTATTATTTTATTTTATTTATTTATTTTTTTGAGTTGGAGTCTCACTCCGTCTCCCAGGCTGGAGTGCAGTGGCACACTCCCGGCCACTGCAGCCTCGACCTTGGGCTTCGGCAATCCTTCCACCTCAGCCTTCCAAGTAGCTGGAACTACAGGTGTGCTGCCACGCCCAGCTAATTTCTGATTTATTGTAGAGACGAGGTCTCGCCAAGTTGCTCGGGTGGGTCTCGAATCCGAGGGTCTCAGGCAATCCACTTGCCTCGGCCTCCCAAAGCTGGGATTACAGGCTGAGCCACCGAGCCTGGCCAAGATTTATTTTGAGTAATTTTCAAAACTGCTTTTCATAGCAAATACTCTATATACAGCCTAGGTGAGCTGATTAAAAAAAAGCTATGTCTACGCAATGAAATATTATGCTGTTGTTTGAAAGCATGAAGTGTATCTATAAATGGTGATGTAGAAAACTCTAAAATGTATTGTTAACTGTGAAAAAGTCAAAGCCCTATGCTGAATGTGTGAGTTGTGTTTGTGTTGGGGAGGAGTAGTTGGGTATAAAGGATAGAAGGTTTGTATATGCCTAAAAACTGAGACTTGCAAGACTCTGTTGTTAACACTGATTCTTGGGGTGAGGGAAATTTTGATTTAAAAAATGTATTTTTATTTATTTATTTTTGAGTTGGGACTCATTCTCTTGGCCAGGCTGGAGTGCAGAGGCACACTCATGGTTCACCACAGCCTTGACCTCCTGGGCTCGGGTTATCCTTCTGCCTCAGCCTTCTGAGTAGCCAGATCTATAGGTATGTGTAACCATGCTTAGCTGATTTTTTTTTTTTTATTCTTGTAGAGATGAGAGCTCTCTATGTTGCTTAGACTGGTTTTGAATTCCTGGGCTCAAGGAATCCTCCCGCCTTGGCCTTCCAAAGTGCTGGGATTATAGGCGTGAGCCACTGTACCCAACCTGACTTAACATTTTTTTACATTTTTCCGTGTTTGATTTTTTTTTTCCTCTCATGGACAAGTATTCCTTACATAATAGACAAATGGATGAAGTAAAAACACTGACTATGAATAATTTTTAGAAGTAAAAAATCATGAAAATAAATTAATTCCACTTTTTAAAAATATCTATTTTAAGCAGGATTTATTGAGAGAACAGAAAAACTCCCACAGTGGGAGAGAACCTGATGGGGTTACCCTAATTCCACCTTTTAATGGCTTGCTATTCATAATTATTAAACAGAAGAAGACTCATTTTCTTTTGATTCTTTTATTCATCCAAAAATGTCAAATTACAGCAGCTATATGTCATCATTTTGGCTTTAAATTATCTAAGCCTGTATGAAAAATTTAAATTAATCTTGCTTGAAATAAAAAGTTGGCATTTGTTAGTAGTGATTTGTTACAATTTAGAATCTGATCATATATTTTTAACTGAGTATCATGAAGTAAATAATATTCTATTTCTGAAATATTTTAATGTCATAAGAAAATGCTCTTCATGTAATGTTAAGTGAGAAATATAAGTCTACGTTTGTTGAAAAAGATATGGAGCAAAAGTGGGAAAGATATATATCAACTGTTTAGTTCAGGTGGTGGGATGTTAGCTGATTTTTAATTGATTTTTCAATACTTTTTAGTAAATTCTAGAACTCTTTCTATAATACATGCATTATTTAATTCTGAATGCAAGATATGCTTAATAGAAAACCAGAAAATACAGATAAGCAAAAGGAAAAAAAAAAAAAAAGGACATGAGAACATCTAAGATCCCACCAATCCAGAACCCACCACTCTTACTTTTTTGACATGTAATCATCTATCAGTTCCCTTTCTGTATATTCCTTTAATGAGAGAAACTGGACATTTAAAAAGCAAGGTTATTGACAATTTGTCTTCTTTCCTTCCTTCCTTCCTTCTTCTCTCTCCCTTTTTGGTATGTGTATTCCTTGTTTATGTTCTTAGCCAGTTTTCTATTAGAATCTTTTTTCTTATTGATTGGTAACTCTATAAGTATGTAAATATATTAACTTTTTGTAGATCATCTGTGTTGCACATTATTTTCCCCAGTTTCTCAAGTGCCTTTTAATTTCACATATCTTTTTTATATTTGAAATCTTTTTTATATTTGAAACTCAAGAGCATTAACTGTTATGTAATCAGACTCTGTTATCTTTTTTTGGATTAGGCTTTTGGTGTCAACTTTAATAAGCCATTAATTCTATAATTGTGCAAATTATCCTTATTTTTTCAGTGCCTTGGAGATTTCATGTTTTATATTGATTTGTTACTTTTAAAATTAGTTTTTACTTTTATTAATGTAATATGGTCAAAAATGTCAAACTATACTGTAACATTTACAGTGGGGTGGGAGGGGGCAATCTCTAATCTCATTCCCCAGAGGCAACCATCTTGAACTCTTAAATATTATGTTTAACTGTTGTTTGGCTTTATCAAATTTTGGACATTCTCTTTGATTTCCCATTAGATTAGATTTCTTATACTACCTCCTTCCTTTTGCATGCTCCTCCTCCCATATACTCAGTATGATTAAGATGTAGCATTTGTTTAAATCACCATTCAGAATTTATGTAATTTTGACTATTGTTTGATTGCTTTTTTTCTTTGTACAATGCTTTATTTTTCTTGTGAAATTTCTATTTGGCATTGAGATTTCTTCTCAAACACTCAAATACACCTATAAGATCCTATTTCAATGCCTTTTATCTGTAATTATTTCTAATGTCCAAATTCATAAGATAGTCTGTTCATTGCATCTTCGCTTAACTCAGGAATTATATTTTATTTAATTTATTTTTTACAGGAGTGAACGTAATAGGACAGACCTATTTCTGAAGCAAATGGAAAGGTTTCTAGAGCCTTTTAGCTGATGCAGGTTGCTGATGAGTCCCTGTGCCTCTCCCTTTATTGACATGTATTATGCCAGCTCTGCACACGCTTCCATCTCATTGCTCCCTCTGTAAGCTGCAATAAGTCTCCCTTGACAGGCTGCTTAGGGCATTTACAAGACATTTGGCCTTTTGATGACTTATGCTCTTTGGTTGTGACGTGATGGGCCAGGGTGATCCATCATTTCACAATAATAATGTCAGTGCCTTCCTGAGTGAGCCCAAACCCTTTTGCAGAGTTTGAATAATGTTGAGATCAATGCCTTTTTCTTTTTCTGAGATGGGAAGAGTTGACCTGCTGGTGTCTTAAGCACCGGCTTTGAGATGTTGAATAGTTGGAGGCCAAGCCATATTATCCCTCTGTGTACTTAGGAGGAACTTTAGGTTGTTGTTTGTGCTTTCTCCTACGTCCAAAGCTTCTCTGGACTTTGCCTCTGCTGTTCAAAAAAAGGGGAAAGAGTCATTTTGTAGAGTAAGAAAAGGACATTATTGTGGTAGAGGCAATTGCCTTTCTTCATTCTATTTTGAGAGAAATGATGTAATACACAAGTGATAGGAATGTTAGAAAGGTTTTTAAAGAAGATATTCATTCATGTGTAAAGCTAATATTGAGAGGGCAAAGGCTGGAATTATCCCTATTTCTTCCATTTTATTCAGCATGCGTGTTACTCCAGGATCACTGGACAAATCTGGAATAGTCCTGATTAAGGGTACAGTGTGGAAGGATCAATGTGCCTGCAATGGCCACTGTCTTCCTCTAGTTTAAGCCACTCTGCCTGATGTTCTTTGCTTCAGGAAACAGCCAGGGTAGTGAGAGGCCTGTGGATGGTGTCACACGAAAAATAGTCAAAGAGATCGGCAATATGTAGCCAGATAATGAAAGTCTGTCTTTTAATAAAGGAAATAGGTTTTGTTATCTTGCTTTAGAGGGAAGAAGTAGAATTATGGGTTTTGGAAGGAGAGAGTTAATAAAATGAGAGTGGTGCCCTGGAGATAGGTACTCCCTAAAAATGTGGCATCAAGGAGGAGAGGAGAAATCAGAACTAGGAGAGAAGTCCAGGTTGAGGGCTGGGGAAGGGCTAGAATGAGGAAGGCAAAAATTAGAAGAGGGCAGCAGGGAGGCTTTTGTAACTCATAAAGATGAAGTAGATCTCAGTTGAGATGCAGGGGTGACCAAGGATGCAATAAATGTTTTCTCCCAGAGGCACAGAAGCCACCAAGATGGCATTCACTTCTGCATTCTCTTTTAGCCACTTTCAGTATCTAACATTCTGGGCAGTATGTTTTGTGCCTACGATGGTATAAAATTCAACCTCACTAATCATTAAGGAGATGCAAATTAAAACTACACTGAGATACTACCTAACTCCAGTCAGAATGGCCATTATCAATAACTCAAAAAATAACAGATGCTGGAGAGGATGTGGTAAAAAGAGAACACTTCTACACTGTTGGTGGGAGTGTAAACTAGTGCAGCCTCTGTGGAAATCAGTGTGGCGATTCCTAAAAGCTCTAAAAATCGACTTTCCATATGACCCTGCAATCCCCCTACTGGGAATGTACCCTGAAGAACCCAAGTCACTCTATAAAAAAGATACCTGCACACGTATGTTTATCGCAGCATTGTTCACAATCGCAAGATTATGGAACCAACCATGCTGTCCATCTAAAGAGGACTGGATTAAAAAATGTGGTACATATACACAATGGAATATTACGCAGTCATAAAAAAGAATAAAATCATGAATTTTGCAGCAACCTGGATGGAATTGGAGTTTATGATACTGAGTGATCTCTCACAGAAACAAAGATCTGAATATCACATGTTCTCACTCATAAGTGGACCTTGAGCAACTATCATAATACTATAAGAAAAGGATTGACAGTGGCGGGAGACTATGGGGGGGGGGGCAGGGGGGAGAAGGGAGGTGGGATTAACGGTAGTCAATATCTGTCTGGGGAAGTGGGGGCACACCTCATCAACAAGGGTACCTGCACAATGCATATTTGTATACCTAACCCTTAACTTTAAGGGTTTACCTAACCCTTAACTTAATTTTAAAATAAAAAATATGTTAAAAAAAATTTAACCATCAATGAACACGAGTTGTGTTTTGATGAAACTGGGGAACCCTTAAGTGTGACTTTGGTAGTGACAGAATCCTTAAAACAAATGCTCTGAATAATTGGGTATTAACACTAACTAAGAAAACTTAAACATCTAAGTCACTTGCTTTTTAATTTAATTTAATTTTTTTTTCAGATCAATGGATATTATAAAGGGAAACCTAGATGAAATTTCAAAACCAGCCTCAAGTTCAAGAACACGTCCTGGGAGCAGAAGTTCAAATGCTTCTTTGGAGGTGCTCTCACCGGAACCAGCGTCCTTCAAGGTAGTTTACTGTTTTGGAATGATTTAAACTTGCTCCAGCCTCTCAGCCATTGATGAAACAATTATTAATATCCCATTTTAAGTTCTCTCTTTAGAGGGTGTGTTCGGGGAGCATGCAAAGATTCCTTGGACTTTACACTAGATTGTTTAATATGAAAATACTCTGGCTGCTTCTTTTCTCCCTCCATCCCTCTCTCCCTCCTTTCTTCTTTTAGTTTTTGGGGTGTGGTTTATTTTTCCACATTGTCCTTTGTGAAGGCTTGTGTGTTGACTTTTCCCCCGAACATCTAATATGCTACCTTTAACTTTTACTGTGAAAAAGATTCAGTACTTTAAAAAAATGGTTGGAACCTAGCTATAGAAGGAACATACCTCAAAATAGTAAGTGCCATCTATGCCAAACCCACAGCCAGCATATTGCTAAATGGACAGAAACTGGAAACATTTCCCCTGAAAAGCAGAACAAGACAAGGCTACCCACTCTCACCTCTCTTGTTCAACATTGTGTTGAAAGTCCTAGCTAGAGCAACTAGGCAAGAGAAGGAAATCAGGGGTATCAAAATAGGAAAAGAGGAAGTTAAGTTATCTCTCTTTGCTGATGATATGATCCTATACCTCGAAAATCCAAGAGAATCTGTCAAAAACCCACTTGCACTGATAAAGGACTTTGGCAGTCTCAGGGTACAGAATAAATGTGCAAAAGACAGTCACATTCTTATATACCAATGGCAAACTGAGGCAGAGAACCAAATAAAAAGCACAATCCCATTCACAATAGCTACACAAAAAATGAAATACCTTGGCATCTTCCTAACCAGAAAAGTGGAAGACCTTTACAATGAAAATGACAAAACACTACACAAAGAATTCCAAGAAGATACAAACAAATGGAAAAATATTCCATGCCCATGAATAGGAAGAATCACCATTGTTAAGATGTCCATCCTACCCAAGACAATCTACATATTCAATGCAATACCCATTAAATTACCAACGTATTTCTTCTCAGACCTGGAAATGACAATACAGAAATTCTTATGGAATCACAAACGACCACAAATTGCCAAAACAATCCTTAGCAAAAGAAACAAAGCATGAGGTATCACACTTCCAGACTTCAAACTTTAAGGCTACAGTAATCAAAACAGCCTGGTGTTAGTACAAGAATAGGCATATAGACCAATGGAACAGGATAGAGATTCCAGAAGCAAAACCTCAATTTCTCAACCAACGCATCTTCAACAAAGCCTCCACCAACAACCACTGAGAATAGGAGAACCTATTCAGTAAATGGTACTGGGAAAACAGGCTGGCCACATGCAGAAGATTGAAACAGGACCCTTACATATCACCAAACATAAAAATTAACTCTAAGTGGATCAAAGACCTAAACATGAAACCTCAAACTATAAGAATCTTAGAAAACACAGGAGACACCCTTATGGAAATTGGAA
>CAUYQG010040627.1:0-37572 GCA_963574415.1 Tarsius wallacei
GGAAGATTAACTTGCTCTGTCTATCTCCAAACATGCCCTCTAAGCCATATACTCAGCGACAGAAAAAGCCATGCAACGGAAAACACAAAAAGCAGAAAACATACAAGAAAAGAAAATAAGCAATCCACTTGAAAAACAAAAGAAATGCGCATGGCAACAAAAAAGACATTCTAAGACAGAAAGACGAATAACAAACTGGGGAAATATTTGCATATATGAGAGAAAAAAGAAATTAATATCCAATAAGAAAAAGTATTCTTGTAAATCAGTAAAAGATAATAACCTCACAAGAAAAACAATGGAAAATGATGAAAGTAAACGATTCATTAAAGACAGATATAAAGAGCTAAGAAATAGATACAAAAACATTCAAGTTACCCATAACAAAAATGATGATCAGAGTGGCAGAAATTAAGGAGGCAAACAAAACTCTCTGCTGACAAGGGTTTGAGGAAATGGAAACTTCTGTACACTTTTGGAGAAACTGTAAGTTGGTATAGTCTTTCTGTAAGAACGGATGACTACAGTCAATGATAATGTATTGTATGCTTGAAAATTGTTAAAAGAGTAGATCTTAAATGTTCTCACAATAAAATAGCAAATATATAAGGTGATAGATATGGTAACTAACTTGATTTAACTGTTTCACAACATATACACATATCAAAACATCACAAGCACCATAAATACAGAGGGTGCCAAAAAACGTATACACATTTTAAATACGGCATTCACCCAAAAGATGGCATGAATCAAATGAATGACAGTGTCACCATGCAACAGACAGGAGAGCCAAAGAAAATGGTAGCAATACAACCGAGCGAATGTCAATAGCACACATTGCTACCGTCATTCAATTCGATCTCAAAAAGTAATACATAGATGATTTCTTAAAATGTGTACTCATTTTGTTGGCATCCCAATTGTATACAATTTTTATTTGTCCACTATACTTTAATTTTAAACATTTTAAAGTGATGGCAGTAGTATTGATCATAGCCAATACAAAGTTCATCAATAAGCAATTGGTTGCATTATAACAGCCCTAAAGTGAACTCCAGTCTTGAAAAGGATGCTGTGTGCTCATGTATTTTTAGCTTTTGTCTTCATATCTTTCTATTCTAAGGATATGTATATAATATATATACTCATTTCAGAATCAGGAGAAAAAAATTATTATTTTCAAATCTTTTAATATGCTTAGCACTTTAGAAAATTTGCAAAGCAATTTCTCCTATTTTAATCCACAGTAAAGCGAGGTCTCCTGTCCAATAATGTCATAGTTTCACATGACTTCGTGCTAAAAGCAATGATTTCTCTCTTTGTCTGTGAATTTCTTTTAATTATTTAAAAAAAAAAAAGTAGGCAGGCCACTTAGATGTTTGAGTTCAGCAATCATGATCAAAAAGAGAGGAAAATGTAGTTTTCTTTTATTGCATTCCCCTTGAGCATCTTCAATACCCCTTTAAAAAACAGCTGCCTAACTAAGGCGACCACTCTGCTTGCTGTACACAGAAGAGATGAACATCGCTCCTGAAGGGCGAATATTTTCAGGACCCAGTGAATTGAAATGTTTAGCATCTTCCGCAAGCTCCGTTGGGCTGGCCTTTCATGTGAGCAGGAAGGAAATGACTGACAACTTTCTCATCTTTATGGAAGGCGGACTTTATTTCCAGCTCTTGGGTCAAAAGGTGGCGGAAAGAAAACAAAACCACGGAGAGATAAAGACTAAAAATAAGGTCCTGGGGGGTGAATCAATCCAGTTTGGGACCCTGAAGACAGCAACAAGGCAAGGATGTGCGTAGGGCGAAATCTGCGTCATCCTTAACAGGTGGTCATGACCAGAATCAAAATGCCTGGGCAAGAGAGGAAGGAGCTCGACAAACAGGTGTGCTGGAGGGAAGGCGTGGGGAGGGGAGAGGAAAAAGTCATTGAAAGGAGCCTGGGCTGAGAGCCCAGACACTTTCCCAGCAGTTCACCTCTGGGAGAGCCCAGGGGTTGGGCACGGTCTCGGAAGGAGCTAAATTTGATTTGAGGTTTTGTGGTTTGGGTGATGCCCTTTGAGCTTAAAATAGAAAGAGATGTGTTTATGCAGTTGGGCTTTCCTTCTCACTGCTTTTAATTGTTACTTTAGAAGAAATAAATATATGATTCACAGACTAATGCCAAAAAAAAGGAGTTCTCGTTGGGTGGTTTCCTATTTTATAGGAAGCAATGGGGGAAAGGGTTTAAAAGTCGCACTAAAGACATCCGCTATGGACTTTGATGATGCATATGAAGATGATTTATTTCATTTACATAGGACTTTAATTGTGCTTTTAGCAACATTTTAATGTGGACATACAACCATTTTAGGAGCTAGATAAGGTAGCTATTATTAATCATATTTTACAAGTTAGGAAACTGAGGTCAGAGAAGTTAAAGGATTATATGTTCCCTAGACTGAGCTATAATAATCACACACACACACACACACACACACACACACACACACACACACACGCCAGTGTGGATCATTATTTCTCTAACTGTACCATCAGGCTGACCTTCAAATGGGAAAGTTGGTATTAGAAGCTAAGGGCACATTGCAAAATGTTACACTGAATACCAGCAGTATAAGAAAGAATCTAGCCCACATGGATTTAAAAACCAGCAAGATCACAAAGGGATCTGACCAGTACCACCTTACAAGGTCTTTCCAACAGTCTGGTAAATAGTTCCACCGTAATGTCCCACTAGGCACCATGCCTACCTGTCCAAGAGACTCATCATCTTTCTTTGTCCTCTTCCTTCCTGTCCCTTCTATGTTAATATATCACCATTTTCCTAGGCTCCCAGACTCAATGGTCAACTTCTCCGCCTTTCTCACCTTCGACATCCAGTCAATCCTCTTGCTTCCACAACTGAGGGGACTCATACATGCACTCTCTCTGACACCGTCCTATGGTCTCTCATTCCTCTCACCCAGACAAATCCAATAATTGCTTCCTTCTTCTCACTGCCTCCAGGTCCGTTCCAGCTCCAGTCTGTCTCATGCACTCTTCCAGCCAATCTTCCCTAAAATGTGACTTTATTAGAACACTACCCACCTCGGCATCTTTCACTTGCCATGGAATCAAGGCTAAATGTGTAGGCCATGGCATTTTAGGTCATCCATGGTCTCCAATTTTACACTTATAAAGATCCCCAGATTAAACAGCACTGAAAGGCCACTTTCCCCTAAAGATGCCCTCATCTCAACATCTGTCTGCACAAATATCTATATCTTCCTTCTTTATCTACAGAAAAACATCCTTCAAGGCCCATTTCAAATATCTTCTGCTCCTACTGGACATGACAACTACCTTGTACCATCTATCACAATTGGTGTTTTAGGGATTTGTTTTGCTTTGTTTTTGTTTGTTGGTTTATTTTAGTTAGGATCTCACTCTGCCACCCAGACTGACGTGCAGTGGCATAATTACAGCTCACTGCAGCCTCAGAGTCCTGGGCTCAAGTAATCCTCCATCATCAGCCTCCTAAGTAGCTGGGACTACAGGCACACACCACTACATCCAGCTAATTTTTTTTATTTTTTGTAGAAAAAGGGTCTTACTATGTTGCCCAGACTGGTCTTGAACCCCTGGGCTCAAGCAATCCACCCACCTTGGCCCCCAAAGTTCTGGGATTGCAGGCATGAGTCACCACACTCAGCCACAATTGGCCTTTTGATAACATTGTTTTGTGTGTTTCCTAACAGGTTGCTACCTCCTTCAGGGAAATCTTAACTTCTTCTTCATATCCTGGGAAATGTTTAACATCCTTCCTTCATAGAAGACACATAATAGGTATCAGTTGTAATGAATTAGAAGAATTAACCAAAGCTTGTCGCCTAACTTCCGAGTTATTAAAGCATGCAATAATAACATCTGTAATTCCCCAGATAACTATGGGGAAAACGGTAGCTACTATTTACTGAGCATATATTACATGTTAAGGATATTGTATGCATCTTCTAGCTCACAACAACCCTGTGAAACTTATTTGTCATACTCACATTTTTACATATGATGAAACTGAGGATTAATAATCTCTTCAAAACTACACAAATGAGAAGCAAAATAGAGAGAATCAAAGTTATCTGCCTTCAGAATGTGGTTCTAACCACCAGGCTATCGCCACAGCTGATGTCACAGTTGTATTTTAACAGCTACCTGGGACAGCACAACCAGTCTTCCTAAAGAGGTCATCATTTTTCACCCAGGCGTATGTGTCCTCTTGGGAACAGCGGGATACTGCCACGGTGGGTCTTGCCAACAGCCAGCTCTGAGCTGAACAATAACCAAAAAGAAGAAAAAAAGAAAGAACGAAATCTAGAGCACAAGACCCAAGCAGGGCCAAGACAGAGGCAGACCAGGAACCGACAGGGATCGAATCCCATAGACAGCGAAACTGGAAACCCGACTTGAAACAGGAGCGGACAGGTGGATGAGCACAAGGCCTGGGAGGACAGCTGCGGACTCAGAAACAAACAAAAAGCTGGCCTGCCAGGGGTCCAGGACACCGACCTGAAGAATGGGCAAGAAGTCAAGTTCAGGCAACCCCAAGGCCACAGCTCCAGATGTGTTGATGTTTCTGGGAAGGCAGGACACAGTCCCAAACGTTATCTGCCTTGGGGCTTTTAAGTGGAAAGTCCTTCCTAGAGAGCAGGACGCAGTGTGTCAGCGGAGGGGAGAGAGTTCAGAAACTTCTGGTAACTTGTTTTGATATCCCCACAAGGACATGGCACAACTGAAAGTGCACGGTAAACATTCCGTGAACGTTTGTTGATTGCCTAGTAGATGTAGGAGAATTACTGGTTTTCCTCTTGTAAACACAGAATGAGTCACGCCCAGTCAGGTGCCCTTGCTCAAACGAGCACAACAAATCAAAAAGCACCCGGAAGAGGCCAATGTCTTTGCATCGTGCAGAGTGGAGCCCTGCAGGAGGAAGACTGCTCTGTTTCCTAAGCCGGAGTAACTGGAAATGCCATGCCGCGTTGCCAGGGAATAGGCAAAGATTCCCTGCCTTCTTAGGTGACATGCAGGCATGCTCTAAGATGGTATGATTTCAGTCAGCATTCAGGAAGCTAGTGTGAGGACAATAAAAATTAGACTCTTCCAGAAAGACTCACTCCATAACAACACTTCAAAAACACATCTTCTTCCCCAGATAAGAAAATCCACCTTACATCATCATCAAATTTCCCAAAAAAGTCCAAGTTGTCTTTGTTCAAAGTCAGTCGTTCACTCAGTCAGAAACCATTCAGATTCCCAAATGGGTCGAGATAAACTCTGCCCTTAGAGATTGCAGGCAAGGGGGGTTTCTCTTCAGTAATTTTCCCGTCTACTCTTTTCTCTCAGATATCCTAAACTGAACTCATTATTCTATTTCAAATGGTGTCAGTAACCAAAATCATCAGAGCAAGACTATTTTTATTATTTATGAAACACCTAATACTTATTTTATGACTCCAAAAGCTTAGCGCCCTAAATTAAATATCCTCCTGCATGGGTCACTCTATAATAATACCACCAGTAGCACCTTTTACTTCATTCTAGATAAATTCTCCATTCCTGCTAAACAAGAATATAAAACTTCGAAACACATGAAGAAAATTAATATTTTTTACTAAGTCATATTAATTAGCCAGTTCTCACTTCTACCCTGCTGGTGAGACTGTAAACTAGCGCAGCTTCTGTGGAAAACAGCGTGACAATTCCTAAAAGATCTAAAAATTGATCTTTCACATGACCCCACAATCCTCCTACTCGGAATATACCTGGAGGAACTCAAATCACTCTATGAAAAGGATACCTGCACACGCATGATTATTGCAGCAATATTCACAATAACAAAAACATGGAAACAACCGTGCTGCCCATCTAAAGAGGACTGGATAAAAAAAAATGTGGTACGTATACACAATGGACTATTATGCAGCCATAAAAAAGGGCAGACTTATGAACTTTGCAGCAACTTGGACGGACTTAGAGGCTATAACACTGAGTGATCTATCACAGAAATAAAGAACCGAGTATCACATGTTCTCACTCATAAGTGGACCTTGAACAACTATCGTAAGAAAGTGATTGGCAGTCGTGGGAAACTGCCAGGGGAGGGGAGGGCAGGATTGGCAGTAGTGGGAAACTGCCAGGGGAGGGGGGTACACCTCATCAACAAAGGTTCCTGCATGGTGAACAACCATATACTTAACCCTGAATTAATACCGACACATAGGCTATAAAAGACAGGCTAAACTTTACCACAAGCTGATGCCAAAACGTTAGGTTTGTATGGCTGTTTCGATTAATATATTGAAAACTGAGAAGTATAGAAAGCGTGAGAAGGTATTCACTGAAGTCCAAAACATGGGTTAAAAATTATTTTTCCTAGCCGGGCTCGGTGGCTCAGCCTGTCATCCCACACTTTGGGAGACTGAGGTGAGTGGATTGCCTGAGCCCGCGGGTTCGAGACCCGCCTGGGCAACTTGGCAAGACCTCATCTCTACAATAAATCAAAAAATTAGCTGGGCGTGGTGGCGCGCGCCTGTAGTTCCTGTTACCTGGAAGATTGAGGCGGAAGGATCGCCAGAACCCAGCAGGTCGAGGCTGCGGTGGCCGGGAGCGGCCGCTGCACTCCAGTCTGGGCGACAGAGTGAGACTCCAACTCAAAAAAAAAAAATTATTTTGCCTTCACTCTTACAGAAGAGAAAAAAAGCAAAAGAAGGTTAATATAGAAGGAATAGCCTGGGTCTTAACACATTCACCCATGCAAAAGCAGACCCAAAAGCACTAGCTCTACTGACTGACTATCAGCCGACCTTCGACATTCTCGGAGTGTCGTTTCTTTCTTTCTTTTTTTTGGATTGAAATCTCACTCCGTTGCCCAGGCTGGAGTGCAGTGACATGCTCGTGGCCACGGCAGCCTCGACCTGCTGGGCTCCGGGGATCCTTCCACCTCAATCTTCCAGGTAACTGGAACTACAGGCATGCGCCACCACACCCAGCTAATTTTTTGATGTATTGTAGAGAAGAGGTCTCACCAAGTTGCCCAGGCTGGTCTCCAACCTGTGAGCTCAGGCAATCCTCTCTCCTCGGCCTCCCAAAGTGCTGGGATTACAGGCGTGAGCCACCATGCCCCACCTGTTTGCACGTTTTCATGATGAAAATTACCGACGTATCTCTGCTGTAAATGCCTTCCACTCTTCTCTCTTTCCCCAGCAATACCTTCTGGCCAGTCATGGTCACCATGCTTAGTTATGGGCAGGACAGCCTCTCATGATGGACAAACCACCAAGCACACATGATGGGCCACATACCCCATATGGGACATACCACATGAGTCTGTCTTCCTGGGGGATTTCTCTTAGCACTTAGGTCTGGCTTTTTTAAAGCTACCATTAACCTTCAGAACCAAATGGCTCTTAGTTTTATCCTTCGAACGTATTACCTTCCAACTTTTGTGAGACTCCTCCATTTCAATCGAACAAGGTAGTTTCTCGTGCCACTATTTTGCTGCTCAGAGACTTTCTGGGACCCTTCTGCTCTCAATTCATGGTCCTCTACACCAGCATTTTTTTTTTTTTTTTTTGAGTTGGACTCTCACTCCCTTGCCCGGGCTGGAGTGCAGTGGCATGCTCACAGCCACCCCAGCGCCAACCCATAGACTCTGGCGATCCTTCCACCTCAGCCTTCCAGGTATCCAGAACTACAGGCACATGCTACCATACCTGGCTAATTTTTTTATTTATTGTAGAGACAAGGTCTCACCAAGTTGCCCAGGCTGGGCGTTTTTGTTGTTTTTGTTTTTTTGGGGGTTTTTTTGAGTTGGAGTCTCACTCCGTCACCCAGACTGGAGAGCAGTAGCCGCTCCCGGCCACCGCAGCCTCGACTCGCTGGGCTCCGGCGATCCTTCCGCCTCAGCCTTCCAAGTAGCTGGAACTACAGGCGCGCGCTACCACGCCCCGCTAATTTTTTGATTTATTGTAGAGATGAGGTCTTGCTCCCCCAGGCGGGTCTCGAACCCGCAGGCTCAGGCAATCCACTCACCTCAGCCTCCCAAAGGCGTGGGATTACAGGCTGAGCCACCGAGCCCAGCTGCTAATTTTTATTTTATTGTAAAGACGAGGTCTCACCAAGTTGCCTGGGTTGGTCTCGAAGCTGTGGGCTCAGACAATCCACTCGCCTCAGCCTTCCAAAGTGCTAGGATTACAGGCTGGGCCACCGAGCTGGCCTGGCATTATCTTTTAAAACTCAACATATACTAACCCATGATCCAGCAATACCACCTCTAGGTATAATATTTACTCAAATGAAATTAAAGCACTATACACGCAGAAAGCCTTGCACAAGAATATGCAAACCTGGTTTATTTCTAGTAGCCCAAAGTAGAAAACTATCCCAGAGATACTTTACTGGGAGAGGAAAATGAATAAGCAAGCTGTGACATATTTATACAATGAAACACTTGACAAAAAAGAACCACTATTGTCGTACAGCATTATGAATAAATCTAAAAACATTACATTGAGCAAAAGAGTTAGACATAAAAGTGTATATACTTTATGACTGTATTTTATTTTTATGAAGTTCTAAAACAGTCAAAGCCAATCAATGATGACAAAAAAAAAATTGAGCAGTGGTTTTCTTGGGGTTAGGATTGGTGATTGGGAAGGGGTAGGAAGGATCTTGCTAGGGTAAAAGTAATGTTCTATAATGATGGGCTTTTGGTCATACAAGTATCTATATTTTTCAGGTCTCAGCAAATTTTGTGTATTTAAATATGTGTGTCATTAAAAGGAAAGACTTAAACGTTGAACTCCAGTTAAAGATAGAGCATTCTGAAGTACCCAGGGGAAGCAAGCACTTGCCTGCAATTTAAAAGGCGTAGAACAAGTAATGTATCAATGTAGAAATAAATATGTGAAAAAAACAAGAATCTAGGTGATGGGTATATATTGGTGTTCACCCTAAAATTCTTTCAGTTTTGCTATATGTTTCAAGATGTTGATAATAAAATTCTAGAAAAACTATAGTACTATAGCCAACATCTTTAGAAAGAAGAAGAAAAAACATTATTTTAAAAAAGGTGGGGGGAGACAGATAAGTAAGTGTTGGAGAGGATTTAGAGAAAAGGGAGCCCTTGTACACTATTGGTGGGAATTACAGCCATTATGGAAAACTGTATGGAGGTTCCTTAGAAAATTAAAAATAGAACATACAATCCAGCCCTTTCACTTCTGGGTATATATCCAAAGGAAATGAAATCAGTATCAGTATATCAAGGAGACATCTGCATTCATATGCTCATTCACAATAGGCAAGATATGGGATCAATCTAAGTGTCCATCAACAGATGAATGGATAAAGAAAATGTGGTATGTATACACAATGGAATACTATTCAGCCTTAAAAAAGAAGGAAATCCTGCCATTTAGGACAATATAGATGAAACCGGTGAGAGATTACGTTAGGTGAAATAAGCCAGGTATAGAAAGACGAATACCACATGATCTCACTTATATGTGTAATTTTTGAAAGTTAAACTCATAGAAACAGAGATTAGAATGGTGGTTACCAGAGACTGCGAGGAAATGTTGGTCAAAGGACACAAGGTTTCAGTTAGAGAAGTGGAATAAGTTCAGGAGAGCTAGTGTACAGTATGGTGACTAGAGTTAATAACAATGTGTTGTTTACTTGAAAATTGCTAAGAGTAGATTTTAAATGTTTCGCCACAAAAGTGATAAGCATATGTGGTAATAGATGTGTTAATTGACTTGATTTAGTTATTCCATAATGTATCCATATATCAAAACATTGTCACATAACATAGATGCATAACATTTTAATTTATCAATTAAAAAAATTTAAAAATATAAATAATATTCTGACAATGAAAAGCTCTTAAGTAGTAGATCTTATTCTCTAAGTACACATAAAATGAACAGGAGGATGGAAAGTGAAGCAATCTCCCAAAAAGACAGAGATGGAAAAACAGAAGAACAAAGATAAGAAAATTATAGCATTAGGCAAGGAGATTCAGCATCATCTAAGTGGTATTCTAGACAGTGAGAACTGAGAAAATTATCAAAGAAATAATAGAAGAATATGTCTCACAACAGGTAAGAAAGAAAATGCTTTCCTAATTGGAGGGGCTATGTGCCAATCACAGTGGTTGAGAACAAATATTGCCACTACCAAGAAATGTCAGAACACTGGGAATAAAGAAACTATTTGGAAAATCCCAGAAAGTGAGAGGTGGGAATGTGAGTTAGGGTAGGGTGGGAAGGGTGGGGTGAAAGGGGATCAGAAGAAAGTTGTCAACAAAAGACAGGATCAGAATGGCATTTGATTCCTCAACCACAACACTGTTGTCAGAAGATAATGGAATTAAGCCTTCCAAATTCTGAATGATTTCCAATCCAGCATTTATGGTTAAACAGTTAACTGATGAAATTAGAATAAAATATTTTAAAAGATTCAAAAATCTTTAAAAAGTTGATCTGTCATGCACTTTTTGACAGGAATCTACTGAATGATGTTCAACCAAAGCAAATTTGTAAATCAAGCAAGGAAAGATATGAGATCTGAGAAATGGGAAACACAACTTGAGAGTGAAGTTAATTCTTGAAATGATGGTGAAGGGAAATCCTAGGACCATAAGGGGGAAACAGGCCCAGGAAGCAAACTTTCCCAATAAGAGCAATAGTATTCAAGGATTCTAAGAAACAAAATAATCTCATTTACTTGCTGTTTATGAACACATTGTGAGGAATTTTATTTACCTGAATGGGGGAGTTTGGACAAATCAGTGGACGGTACATAGGAGAGGGATTAAACAAATAAGAGGCCTTGATTAAAGCCAGGGAAACAAAGTTAAGCAAGAAAATGCTTTCTTCATTAATTAGTACATGGATCAGTTGCGGATTATTATTTGCTAATATTGAAGTCAAATTGAATATTGTTAAAAATAATAGATAATTATAGTAGGTACATGTAGAAAAAGGTACACAAGAGAACTAAATCCTCATTTTTCATAGTATAAAGTCAATGGATATTAATATTGAAAAATTAAGAATGAATACTCTACATTATAGTTTATAAATCTGGTGCTAAATACCAGAAAAAATGACTTGCATGTCTTTTATTCTGGAGAACACAGATTGCAAATGATCAGAAGTGATTAGGCAACAACTTTTTAAAAATTATGAACTTTGCAGCAACTTGGATGGATTTAGACTTTATAATACTGAGTGATCTATCATAGAAACAAAGAACCAAGAATCCCATGTTCTCACTCATAAGTGGACCTTGAACAACTATCATAATACTATAAGAAAGGGATTGGCAGCAGTAGGAAACTGCCAGGGGAGGGGAGTGGTACACCTCATCAAAAAGGGCAGCTACATAATGAACATTTGTATACTTAACCCTGAATTGTACCCCACATATTTGAAATAAAAAAATTAAAAAAAGAAACTGGGGGAAAAAATTAAATGTCTTATAAAGCTATTTGACTTTTTAATAAATACATAAGAAAAAATTTAAAATGTAGATATTAAAGAATGGCATCACTTAGATGACTCTATTTGTTAAGAAAATTCCTTCCTGTAGCTCAAATTCATATCATAAAATATGATAATCAGAACTCTTTTTTATGGAAAAGTTAAGGCTATTCCTCAGAAACTTGAGTATAAGTTCAATAAATTTAAATGAAGTAATGTACATTCTTCAATGATTTTTGGTTTTCACATAAGAAGACTCAGTAGACCGAGGTGAGAAGGATTGCCTGAGCCCACGGGTTCGAGAACAGCCTGGGCAACTTGGAGAGACCTCATCTCTACAACAGATAAAAAATTAGCCAGGTGTGATATCGCGCGCCTGTAGTTTCAGCTACTTGGAAGGCTGAAGTGGAAGGATCGCCAGAGCCCAGCAGGTTGACGCTGGAGTGGCTGTGAGCATGTCGCTGCACTCCAGCCTGGGAGATGGAATGAGACTCCAACTTAAAAAAAAAAGAAAAAAAAAAAAAAGAAAACTCAGTGACATTCTCTAGAGTGCTTTCTCCTCAACAATTTATGTGAGAGTAGTGGAAATAGGAAAAGTACATTTTTATGGAACATTGAATTTTTTAGAAGAAATGGCTTGTAAAACATGCCATATTGTGTTATATCTAGACCTAACAAACTATGTCAGGGACATAAGTAGTTACAGGATTGATTTTCATAAAACACTAGCCAGGGCAGGTCACTCCAGTCTCAGAAACATCACTTCTGTTCCATTGCCTACAAAAGAAAGCCTAAACTTCCTACCTTAACATATGATGCTATATGTGTTTCCCCTAACTCATGTTTTCTAAATAATTTACTGCTATTGTCCCTTGCTATACCTTTTAGTATAGTCAAAGTGAGATCCCAGTAGTTCCTCATGATCAACCCTTTATTTCTTGTCTCCAGGACTGTTTTTTTTCTCTATTATGCTGCTAGGAATCCTTTTGCATCCTCTTTAAAATTCTTTTATCTTAAAATTTTTATATTTAAATTGTTAAATTTAAATTGGAATATGTTTGTATTTGTGTTTAAAATTATTATAAAATTATTATCTTAAGTATTCAAAAGAACCAAAAATAAACTATCCATTTACCTTACATCTCTTTCTAGCCAGAATCTGTTCTATCTTTATCTTTTAAAGATGTCTTTTTGAAAGAACTGAGAATGTTCATTACGTTTAATTAGGAGGACTTTGGTTACTTTAGCAAAAGCAATGTCAGTGGAGTGCCAGAAAGTTCCAGACATACAGGAGATAAACAAGTGACTAGAGAAAACACTTGGAGATATTTCTAGGCTAGCAGTCAGCAAAGGTTTTCTGTAAAGGGCCAGATTTTAGGTAGGTCTATTTCTTATCTTCTCTCTCTCTCTCTCTCTCTCTCTCTCTCTCTCTCTCTCTCTCTCTCTCCATCCATCATCATCTTTCTTTCTTTTTTTTAGACTTCGAGGGCCACCCTTTTGCAAATACTCAACTCTGCCAATGTAGAGTGAAAACAGCTATTCACAATACATAAATAAGCAGGCATGATTGTATTTCAATAAAACTTGGATTTGGTCCAAGGGATGTAGTTTGCTGACCTTAGCCTTTTCTAATGCCACCACATAAGCCCCTTCCAAAAGTTACCTAACTGTGGCCTGAGAGGTCCTGTCTCTTCCTGAAAGAGAGGAGTAGGAAAAAGAAAGTGAGGTGACACTGGAAAACACAATTGAGTCCCAAAATGAAGTCAATTGAGCATGAAATAATACAATAATTTTCAATGTTAAAATAAGAAAATTAAAAAACCGGTCAAATTCTCTAATTTTATAGTTATTAAAACCAAGACCAAGATCCAGAGAGAAATAGTGACAGAGACACCTGAGAAACTGTCAGTGCTCAATAAATTTTTATGAATTATTAATGTACTCAAGACTGCACAGGCAGTAAGAAGTATGTCTTGGAATTATAATTCAGGTTTTCGATTCACACACAGAGTGTTATTTTCACTTCAAAATTTATCTAAGCTATTTATCATTAAACATGAGAAGTAGTGCTAAGATGTTGCCAACCTTAGATTGTCTATGTTGGGGATTCAAGGAAAAATTATTATGAAAATATTCATATGTAAAATGAAAAATATTAATTATTCTAATTGTTCATGTATCAGATGATTACATAGCACATGCTGTGTGTCAGATACAATTCTAAGTATTGTCATAAATAGTAACCCCTTGAATCCTTGTACCATCCCAACAGGATAAATACTATTATCATCATCCTCATCTGATATACAAAAACTGAGGACCAGAAAGATGAAGCAAATTGCCCAAGGTCACAGAGAATTGAGATTCAAACCCAGACAAATTGGGCTACAGAGTCCTTACCATTTATTTATTTATTTATTTTTTGAGTTGGAGTCTCACTCTGTCACCCAGACTGGAGTACAGTGGCCGCTCCCGGCCACCGCAGCCTCGACCTGCTGGGCTCTGGCGATCCTTCCGCCTCAGCCTTCCAAGTAGCTGGAACTACAGGCGCGCGCTACCACACCCAGTTAATTTTTTATTTATTGTAGAGATGAGGTCTCGCCAAGTTGCCCAGGCGGGTCTCGAACCCACGGGCTCAGGCAATCCACTCACCTCAGCCTCCCAAACGTGGGATTACAGGCTGAGCCACCGAGCCCGGCTCCTTACCATTAATTGTCTTGCCGTGCTGCTCTAATGGTTACTAATAAATACATGGGAAATAATTTAATAGCTCATTGTAGTTGCTAATTTGATTTTCCTTACTTTCTTTATGGTATCCAACATCTGGGGAGTGTTTAAAGATTGGTCAGGTGCTGAAAACATCGTCAAGAATTTAAGGGTCTGGCAGTATAGATAACTTGAAAACCCTCCAGCTACAAACACCAAGAATTGCTCAGTAAATTATAACTAACATTCTTATAAATGCATGGCTGAACTGCTAAGACAGGCAAGGAAATTGCCTTGGGCCAGAAATGAAGAAGGAACTAAAAATCAGGACAATGAACTGCAGAGTTGACACTGTGTCTGCCCTGGGACATTTATTGCTTTAAGTAATACAGATGCTGGAATTTAATGCCAGTGCAGGGAGGGGGAGAATTGGGTCTGAGACCCACATTTTCTTTCGCTCTGCTTCTTCGGTGTAAGTGAAGATTTGAGCAACAGGAATTCTCAAAAGTTGTGGGAAGAATTATAAATTTATATAACCACTTTGAGGAGCAATGTGACAATGCCTCATGAGTTAGAAAATGTGCATTCTTATGACCAAGCAATTCCTTTGCTAAGTTTATACCCTGGAGAAATTCTAGGGCATGAAAAAATCAGACATGGACAAGAATTTTATTGCAGCATTGTTTGCGTTAGTAAAAACTTGGAATGGGAAAATGAATAAATGAATTGTGCTGTAATCATACAATAGAATATGCATAGCAGTGAAAATCAATGTACCATAGACTTGTATCATCAGGTATAATTCTCAAAAGCTTTGCTTTTGTGGGAAAAAAAAAGACAAGTTGCAGAATATTTATAGCATTAAGCTATAGGGGCAGAAAGATAAGAACCTTTCCTAAGGGTCATGCCAATACTCCTATAACAAAAGATAGGTTAACAAGAGAAGAGCGTAATACGTTTATTTGATCAAAGTTTTATGTGTCATGGAGCCATCAGAGTGAAGATCCAAAGACATAGGAAAAAACGGTTCCTTTTTATGGTTAGGTTTGGTGAAGAATAGAAGCTATATAGACACACGATTGGAAAAAGGGGTTTGGTCTACTACTAGCAGGCTGAGGTTGGAAAATCCAGCAAGGCCTGCCTATTCATAGTATTCTTGGCCTCTCCTCTCCATGTGGCATGACTTCCTCCTAGGTATAGAGCAGGATCCTAAGGAACAAGGGTCTTATGACCTACTACCGCACAAGGTGTAGATCAGAGAATTTCTTTATGGCCATCTCCTAGGCAGAGAGGTGGG
This sequence comes from Tarsius wallacei, assembly GCA_963574415.1. Taxonomy (NCBI): domain Eukaryota; kingdom Metazoa; phylum Chordata; class Mammalia; order Primates; family Tarsiidae; genus Tarsius; species Tarsius wallacei. The sequence goes on from CAUYQG010040627.1 coordinate 15,528, forward strand.
AGAAAGTGAGTAATGTTTTTAGTTTTTATGACTGACTTTGGGGAAAAGGGCTTCTAGTTTCTATGACCTGCTTTGGGGAAGAGAAATTCTGGTTTCTGTGACTCGCTTTGGAGGAGAAAGAAGGGCAGGAGAAGGGCAGAGAGAACTTGCTTCTGAAGCTGCTTCTGAGATCTTCCAAAGCCTTTTAGTTCAAAGTACTCAGCATGCCAAAGCTCCATACTTTGTAGTATTGTGTTCTGAGCCTCAACAGAGCTTAATTACTGAAATGTAGAGGATCAGAAAGAATAAAAAAATGTAACCCTTAACCTCAAGAGAGGAAGAAAGAAACAAACAAAACACTTCTAATTACTTCTCTCAAGAATGAAAGCTACAGCAACATTGCAGATGTAATTGGCTTCTCTTTGGCCCAGTTCCCACCCGGCATGCAGACAGACCCTCACCATAGGTCCCATAGCACAGCAAGAAAGATGGAAGGTCGTTTTATTTTCCGAGGGGGACGTAACATTAGACAAAAATTACATAAAATTGTTTGTGTATGTTTTATACTACCAAAATTTAAATCAGCTCAATATAGCTATAACTCTCTCCTCACTGCATCTTTGCCTCTTTATGGCCTAGCCCTGGGTCTCATTTTCTGAAGTCACACAGATGCACATAGTTCCAAAGGAACACAAAGCCTTTAAACTCCCTTTTGTTTTTACACTTGTATTTTTTATCCCATTATGCTGTTCACCTAATGAAGTCTCCTGTTTAGAATCTCTTTATCACTGTGCGTGTGTGTGTTTCATAACAATATTTTTTCTGTCACAAACATTTAAAAATATGGGATCTGAGAGGACCTTGGAGCCAAAAAAATTTAAATTATTGTTAACTTTTAAAATAACATCTTTATTAAGATATAATTCACATACCAAGCAATACATCTGTTTCAAGTATACAAGTAAATGGTTTTTAATATATTCAAAGAGCTGTGCAACCACCAGCAGAATACATTTTAGAACATTTTCATCACACCATAAAGAAACGCAATACTATTAATAGTCACTTCCAATGCCTCCACCCTGCTCTTGTCCACACCTTCGCTCCCATCTCTCTGATCCCCCACCCACTTTTTCACCAGCCTTAGACAATCACTTATCTACTTTTTTTGTCTCTATAACCTTGCTTATTGTGGATATTTCATATCAATGGAAGCATACAACATGTGGTGTTTTGTGAATGGTTTCTTTCACTTGGTATAATATTTTCAAGGTTCCTTTATGTTGTAGCATGTAATACATTCATTTTTATCACCAAGTAATGTGATAAAATGAGTCCATTGCATGGACACATCACATTTTATTTTGCCTTTCATCAGATGATAGGTATTTGGTATTTGCATTTTTTCTACTTTTTGACTATTATCAAGATCACTGCCATAAACAATCCACGTGTAAGTTTTGGTGTGGTTATACATCTTCATTTCTCTTGGGTATAAACCTAGGTGTGCAATTGCTATGTTATATGAAAACTCTATATTTAACCTTTTGAGAAGCTGCCAAACTTTTTCAAAGTGGTTGTACTATTTTACATACCCACCAGCAGTTTATGAGGATTCTAATTTTTGCTATCAATATTTGCTTGTCAATATTTACTATCATCTGTCTTTTTTATTATGTGTAGGCATTCTAGTGGGTGGGAAGTAGTATCTCACTGTGGTTTTGATCTGCATTTCTCTAGTCGATAATGATGTTAAGCATATGTTCATGTGCTTATTGGCCATTTGTATGTCTTCTTTGGAGAAATATGTATTCAGCCTCTTTGCCTATTTTTTGGTTGTCATTTTTTTTTTATTGAGTTGTATGGGTTCTTTATATATTCTAGACACAGCTCCTTTTCAGATACAAGATTCAAAAACATTTTATACCATTCTGTGATTTGTCTACTTTCTTAATGTTTTTTTTTTTTTTGGCATCAAAAAGGTGTTTATTTTGATAGCATCCAATTTATCAATGTGCTTGTTGTTTGTACTTTTGGTGTCATTCTAAGAAAACATTACTTAATCCAATGTCACCAAGATATACATCTGTGTTTTCTTTTTAAAGTTCTACAGTTTTAGCTCTTAGATTTAAGTCTTTGATCCATTTAGAATTAATTTGTATATATAACGTGAGGTGGAGATTTAACTTCTTCATTTTTTTGCATGTTGATATCCAGTTGTCCCAGCACAATTTGATAAAAAATAGTATCATTTCTCTATTGAATTATCTTGACATCCATATGTAAAATCATTTGACCTTAAATGTGAGACTTTATTTCTGGACTCTTTCATTCTATTCCATTGATATACCTATCCTATACGAGCACCACACAGTTTTGATCCAATACCAGTACCAAATGGTTTTGATGCTACAGATTTGTAGCAACTTTTTGTAACTTTTGAAATTGGAAGTATGTGTCTTCCAATTTTGTTCTTCTTTTTCAAGATTGTTTTAGTTACTCTGAGTCTCTTGCATTTCCATGTGATATTAGGATCAGATTACCAATTTCTGCAAATAATCCAAGTAGAATTCATGCGAGAATTGTATTGAATTTCCAGATCAATTTAAGCACTATTGCCATCTTAACAATATTAAGTCTTCCAATCCATGAACACAGAATATATTTACTTTTATTTAGATCTTTAATAATTTATTTCCCAATGTTCTGTAGTTTTCAAAGGACAAGTTTTATACTACTTTTGCTAAATATGTTTCTAAGTGTTTTACTTATGTATGTATGTATGTATGTAGGTATGCGTTTGTTTGAGTCAGAGTCTCACTCCGTTACCCAGGCTGGAATGCAGTGGCACAATCACAGCTCACTGCAGCCTTGACCTCCTAAGGTTCAGGTGATCCTTCTGCCTCAGTCTCTCAAGTAGCTGGGACTACAGACACATGCCACCACATCCAGCTAATTTTTTGATTTTTCATAAAGATGAGGTCTTGCTATGTTGCCTTGGCTGGTCTCAGACTCCTGAACTCAAGCAATTATCCTGCCTTAGCCTCCCAAAATGCTGGGATTACAGGTGTGAGCCACCCCACATGGTCTTATTTTTTTATGTTATTGTAAACAGAATTGTTTTGTTTATTTCATTTTTGTATTGTTCACTGAAAATGTATAGAGATACAATTGCTCCTTGTATATTGATCTTGTATCCTGCAACTTTTGTACACTAGCTTATTGGTTCCAGTTGTGTGTGTGTGTGTGTGTGTGTGTGTGTGTGTGTGTGTGCGCATGCGCGCGCGTACGATTAGATTTCTTAGGAATATATATATATTTCATCATGTCATTTGCAAATAGACATGGTTTTACTGCTTCTTTTCCAATTAGGATGATTTTTATTTATTTTTCTTGCCTAACTGCACTGGCTAGAACCCCCAACACAATGTTGAATAGAAGTGGTAAGATGTAATTTTAAAAAGCACAGGCTTAATCCTGTGTTTCTCTCAGATTTTTTTTTTCTTTCTTTTGATTAGTGGGTAAAGTAGTAAAACAAAAGAGCTTGTATCCTTTTTTTCCTTCAGAGTAGTAAAGAAAATGTGAATTGTGGCAAACTGCACATGGCCCTACAGCCATTTTCTGAGAAGAGCTAAAAGGGAGAAAGAGTAAAGAATGACCAGTAGCAACAAGAAAGAAAGGAAAGCAAACTAGGGCCCTGGTTCCTCTTCCAGGAACCAAAAGGAGTGCAAAGACTGATCTGAGTCTGAAACATGGTCTTGAAAATTAGCAGTATAAAAGCTTATGGCAATTATTTGTCAAAATATAAAGCCAATTCTCTTTAGAATATCCACCAGCTTATGTAGTAGGGTTAGCCACCCAACTAACAGTGTTTTAGATCTCAGAAGTTTTGGCTAGAGAAAAAAGCTTTATTAAGAAAAGCCAAACTTCTGTTCATTGTTGTATGATTCATGCACATAAAAAATGACTCATCAATATCAGGCATTAAATGATTTTCTTAATTATAAGAAGATAATATATTGTTTTAAACTAAGTCTAGGAAGTTTGTGATATGTTGATATCTTTTTCTTGTGTTTGAAAATGAATATGTATTATCAAGTAACATTTTAAATATATTAGGACAGCCGGGCTCGGTGGCTCAGTCTGTAATCCCGCGCTTTGGGAGGCTGAGGTGAGTGGGTTGCCTGAGCCCACGGGTTCAAGACCTGCCTGGGCAACTTGGTGAGACCTCATCTCTACAAGAAATCAAAAATTAGCCGGGCGTGGTAGCGCGCGCCTGTAGTTCTGGCTACTTGGAAGGCTGAGGTGGAAGGATCACCAGAACCCAGTAGGCCGAGACTGCAGTGGCCAGGAGTGTGCCACTGCACTCCAGTCTGGGTGACAGAGTGAGATTCCAACTCAAAAATAAATAAACAAACAAACAAATAAATAAATAAATAAATATATTAGGGCTATCAGCAATTACTTTCAAGTTAGTTTTTTCTCTTTTTCCTCTTTTGTTTTAATATGGGCATTTAAAGTTCATTAAATTATTAAATGAAACTTTTATCAATTGACATTTAAATCTCCATTTTTCTTCTGAAGAATCAAAATGGTGAAATGGAGGATATTTAAACTAAATAGTAAGACAAATGAGAGTCACACCAGTTTTATTTTATTTTTTTCTGGTCAGATTTTGCTTACCTTTAAAATGGGGAAAAGGAAGAGGGGTAAATACAAATGACCTCTGAACTAACTTCCAACATGGTCAACAATAACACAATTAGTATTTATTGAATACTTAATTGAGTACTTATTCTTTGGCAGGCATTGAGTTAAGTGTTGCCATATTTTCATGTAAACCTTTCAAAACCCTACAATACAGGCCTATTGGAATCGCTTGATTCTCTGTCTGAGGGAGATGAGGCTTAGAGAACAACTTGCCAAAATTCAAAGGTTGATATCTACTAGAACCAGGATTCAAATCCATGGAATTTTAATTTATATTATCTTATGTGATGGTGAATCAGGTATGAACACAAGGAGAGATCCAGAAGAGGCTCAAGAAAACAAAAGTTTGTTATACTCATAGGCTCTAAAAACAAGAGACCAGCATGCCATTCAGGGGAACACGGGAAAGCCTCAAGGTAGTCAGGAGGCAGAAAGCAGGACCTTGGCCTGGAACTTCCAAGGGAAAGGCAAAGAAGGCAGGGCAGTTTAGGATGGGCTAGTTTGAATAATTTCAGTGAACTCTAAGCCATATGGGCAAGCTCTAGTTGCCTGGTACCTGATCCTGGGGAGATTAAGGCAGAGAAATATTGTCTTCTGGGGTTTGCAGGCTAGAGAAGAGAGAAGAGGTGTGGCTCTAGGTTGGTTCTTTTGTGTATCAAAGATATGCTCCCTGAGCCCTTTGTTATTGCTAAGAATTTATTAGCATCGTGGGGATGAGAGGTGGCTGTCTCTTCACAGCCAGAAAGATTTCTAAGATGTTAAAACATCATATTCCAGATTCCGTACATTTAAGTATTCTCCAATGCTGTCTTATGTATTCTAAAATATTGTTAGTGAGAAATTACTAAAAACTTATATTTCAATATGCAAACACATAATTCTTCACATTGAGATTTAAACATATGAGATTTATCAGTTGTATTACAAATACATTAAATGACATTATTGGATATTCTTCTAGATAGAAATAGCTTTGAATATAAAAGCATTACAAAAATAATAGAAGAAATTGAGGTGTTACTGGGTATTCACAAAGACTCTCTCTTTGACCACACATTAGTTAGGCTTATCTGAACTTTCATTCCAGCTAGGTCTGAACTTTTGAATTTCTTTGCCCATCTTTGAATAACCCAGTTTTGGCAAGAATTCTGCCAAGTTGATTTAGCCACAATCCCCTCTTATCCCTAATGTTTCCTCTTAGTAATTTTCTATCCATGGGCCCCTAATTTTACTCCTATGCTATGAATTTCCACTTTTCCTAATTGTGTTTTGAGTTGAGCCCAATCTCTGTCTCCAACTGCAAAACCCCATAGCAGTAGTCTTCATACTTATCATGATAATTCTGAATAAAGACTGATTTATGTTTTAACAAGTGTCAGTATTTTTTAAAACAGTATTCAAGACAATAATAACTGAAATTGATCTTGTGTAATAAAATGAAAGAACACAGGTTTTGGAATCAGACAAACTTTAATTCAAATTTTGGGTTTTCCACCAACTAGTCTGGTATGTTATTGAACAGTTATTGACCTCAATTTTCTCATTTGTAAAATGCAGTGTTAATGATGGGTGATCATGGGTCATAGATTTGCTGGCAAATAGTTGTCCCATAATTCAATCACAGGTTCGGTACCAAAGCTAGTTTAACTATTTTGGAGAAAATTACACTCCAAGAAAGATAAAAATGTCAAAGGGTACTTAAGTATCAGCACAAGTACTAAACAAATAGAAAAACCATTTATTTATTCTTGGGAGCAGAGAGAACAAACTTTAGAAAAATTTAGTCTTGCACATTTCATTTCATGAGGTGTCATTCTGTTGTGGCCTAATTTTAATTTCTCAGGAAAAGGAGACTAGTTTAAAATTAAATATTGGTGAAATGTACAAGATTTATCTTATTTTCTTACTCTGAATTTTGAAATATCCTTGTTGTTATTGCTTCACTAAAGACATGTGTTGGTTATGTTATTTTATTAAAGATAATACATGAACAGGAGAAAAAATGTTTTACTTTTGATAATATTTTTGGCAAATCACATGATGTGAGTTAGTATATGTTGAGAGTAGAGATTAACCATCCCAGGATGTATAAAGTCTTGCGTTCAGTGGAAATGATCTAATATAAAAATGTGCCTTGGGAGATAAAGTGTCAAGAGCAGGTATTTACAGACAAAAGGATCTTAAAAGTCAGATCTAGCAGAAAATATTTGTCATCAATTTCAGTCCGTTGAGTTTTCCTGACAATTGTGTACAAACGTTTCTGGTCCAGGCTTCAAAACAAATGGAATTTCCTTTCAGAAAAAGGAGAAAAGACAGAGGGATAGAAAGAGACAAGGAGGAGGGAAAGGGAGAAATAGAGAGAGAGAAAGAGAACGTGAGAGAGAGAGAGAGAGAGAGAGAGAGAGAAGCTGGGGAGAGAGAGGGAGAAAGGAAGACAGGAAGTAATAGACACTTAGGAAGAAAGAGAGGGAGAGAGGGAGGGAGGGAGAGAGAGAATAAGAGAGAAAGAGGGAAAGACACATACAGAGAGGGAGAGAGAGAGGAGAGGGAGGGAGGGAGAAATAGAGAAAGGGGGAATGAGAGAGAGAAAGGAGTAACAAATGGAGACTCAGAGAAACACATAAAGGCAACAATGCTGTTATCTTACTGAAACACTATATTTAAGTACCTTATATAACTTAGAAGAATATTTTATTAAATAAAATTAATTAGACTTCATTATGTATGTAAAAAGAGAATTTAAATATAAACAACCAAGAACCTTACTATTGAATATGCTTCAGAGTTACCTAATGAACTACCAGTACTTTCTTCATTCATTCTTTCTTTGTTCTTTCATCTTTCCAGTCATTCATTTGTTCATTTACTGAATATTTGATTTTCTAACCTACCAGGCAAAATTTGTAAGTTTAGTTTCTTGTCCTTATGACCCCACCACAAATAAGTTAATGTGATTATCTGACTTTTGTGGAACTTAATTCATCCTTAGACATCACAAAATTCTCTGTCTCCCAGGACTAAAACAATCTGAGGGTTGGGGGAGTGAGTATTATCTATAGGGAATGGGCCAACACCACTTTGGAATAAAAGAATTTGCTATCTGGAGTACTGTAGTATCCAGGCTGTTTTTGCAGAGAGCTAAACATGCTCTTTTATTTTATATTTTATTTTATTCTGTAAATTTAAATTCCCCCTAGGCAATGATGGTTCCACCAATTCTGCTAAAAATTGCCTTTAACCTTTAGTGCTGAGGTTATTGTGATGAGTTTCATTGTGACCAAGCATTTGCTGGCATTTAGAGATATGTGTTTGAGAAATAGGTCTCACGTTGCTTATTCCTTGATAGTTAGACTGAAGCAATAGTACATCCTGTCCTAGGCAGAGTGCCTGATTCCCTGGGGTGCATATCAAGTAGAATTGTTTTGCCTTACCACATCATCTTTTGTTTGCTTAGTAGCGCTGATTTTCTCCTTTCTTTCAGTAAATTCAGTATCATGTTACAGGATTCTAAATCAGTTTGTATTGCTTTTTTTTTTCATTCTCACTTATTAAGATGAATAATCAAGACAATATTCGTTTGGAAGTTAGAAGCAAAAAGCATCTACATAGTCTTATATCTATAGATTTCCTTTAAATTACTTGTGATAATAAAAACAAACATGTTATAAAAAGTTATTGACATAAACAAAAGCACTATAGACAGATAGTGTGTGTATACATCCTGCATGTCAAAAAGTAAATATTAAAACCTAATAATTAAAGGTGGGAATTAAAGATATATAAATGTCATTTCAGAAGGCAGAATGGTGGCATTTCACAAACTGGCAGCATCATTTAAGTTCTCAATTTAGTAGGTCCAATATGTTAATATTTTCAGCACAGGTAGAATCACTTGCCATTACTTTAGTATGGGGCCATAAAATTATCCTGCTATCTGTCACATACTGGGGTAGTAAAATCAGTCATCAAAATGATTCTTGGACAGAATGAATTAAAAACAAAGTGAAGTGTTATTCCTGAAACCTTGGTAGTTAGGGCTTTGAGTGTTTCATACATCACTAAGGTTCAAATACAGACCCTGCTACTCACTAGGTATGACCTTGGGCAAGTTTCCTACTTGCTTAATGCATCAGTTTCTTCATCTGAAAAAAATGAGGATAATAGTGGTACTTACTTCATAACATTGTTTTGAGGACTAAATGACTTATAGCAGTGTATAAAGTGCTTGTACCAGCACCTTGTACATAGTAAATGCTGTATGTGTGCTCCATTTGCATTCGTGGCAAAAGGCATTTCAGGCAGAAATGAAGAAAACTTAACTCGGGGTGTCCATTTCTGTTAAAAGAAAAACTTTATACAAATCTGATTTAATAGAGTTTAACTGCACAAAGAATGATTCACAAATTGGGCAGCCTCCCAAATCAGAATAGGTTCAGAGAGATTCCGTGCTGCCTTGTAGTGGGAGAGGATTTATGGACAGAAAAAGGAAAGTGACATGCAGAAAACAGAAAGGAGGTACAGAAACAACCAGATTGGTTAAAGTTGAACATTCGCCCTGTTTAAAGATGGTTTGACCTGTTGGCCACCAATGCCTTAGATTGGCCAAAACTTGGTGATGGACTAGAGAGCAAGTTACAGCTTGTTTGCACGTCTAGTTACGTTACAGTTCATTGTGTACAGAGAAACCTTTAGTCTGAACTTAGATTACATAGGTAGACAGCTTTAGGCTCAACTTAATTTAACACCCCTCCCCCTTTTATGATAACATTACTCATATGTGCTGGGTTCTTATCAGAAGATATTTGTCCCTGTTTGTTACAAAGGGGCAAAGCGAAAGAGATACAGGAAAGGGACAAGTATGTTTTCAGAGCTGGAAGCCTAACTTCAAAAAACCTGTGTAGAACTTCTCTGCTCTCTGACTTCAATATTTAATTAATTTCAAGGAATTAAATTGCTAATACTTCCTAATTGGGCCAACTTGACTTTGCCATTGTTCTCTCATCTCTCACCAAGACCCATTTGTTTAAGGAACCATGTAAGGTCTTGGACAGGGCTTTAGTGCATTCTATAAATTGGATTCTGTATGTCTGTAAATTATGCTGACAGGCACTCTTATAACACAATGAGGTCAAAACAGTCTCACTGAAAATGGCCTTTTTATGCTGTACTCAAGCCAAAAACAAGGAAGAAATCATAAAGGTACCTTGCTATGTGAGCAATTAAATCCAAAACAATGGTTACTTTTCAGCCATTCTTAAAGACAATAAATGATACAAATTCTTAAAGCATACAGCAATAAGATCTTAATTAAAGATGTGTTTATGAAGAAGCTACTGTATGAAAATATACTATTTATATGCCATAAAGTCTAAGAAAATTATTAAGATACAGTTCATGGCTTTAGAGAATTTGTAGTCTAAAAGAGGGACCAAAATATGCCTACAATTACCTAAATGAAACAAAACAGTATAAATGCCATGAGTCAGAGGCAAAGTTTAGCTTGAAAGAACACAGCTGGATTGAATCGATCTACTGATATTTAATTCATTTGTTTAACTGCTATTTAGGGAGTGCCTGCTCTGTCCTCCCTGAAGGGATGCTAATATCTATAAACTCAATTCTTCATTAATTTCCAGGTGACAGGGCAGAAAGTGGAAGCAGCTTTCGCTTTTGAGAAAAATCTCAATTAAAACCAATGATACATAGGTGGACTGGAGCAAATAATTTATCATCTCCTAGCTTCATTTCAGAAATTAGTGTGTTATCTTTGATTTCCTCTTCCAAACTCATCCTGCATATAGTCCATCAATACATGAGTCCTTAGCTATGGCTTGACTACATCCCAATCTCTTCATCCCACATCCCCAGTCCTAACAACCTCACACAATTAGAATCCTCCTCCATAACACACTCTGCACCTCTCTAACTACTTGCCCACTGCATGCCTCTGTGCCTTTGCATATGCTATTCGTGCCAACGCTTGAAACATGATCTCTATCCTCACTCCACGAATCCCACCTGGAAAATTAAAACTATTACCTTCCTTGTACAATTGACACAAATATTTCCCTTATGAAGTGTTCCTTGAGGACACCAGGCACAAGAAATTGTCCCATTATCAGAACATTCACAGTATGTCTTATGTATCTTTTTTATACTAACACACTCTCGTGACATTGTTTGTATCTATGCCAATTGCTTCAACACGACTGAATACTCGAGGCCAAAGACAAAGCCTTTCACCTTTGCATTCTCAGTTCTAACATCATGTCTGCCATGGAGAGGCTGTGCAATAAATATTTATGGTAGTAATGAAGTCAGATTTGGGGAAAAGTGGAAAGAACCAAGAAATGCTTTGTGGAAGAGGTGGCATTAATGTAAGCTTTGAAAAGCTTTGAAAATATTTCCTGAATTTTAAACATGTAATTTTGAGATGTTCAGTGTTTTAACCTACAAAACTAGTATGCTTATTTGTTTATTTGTTTATTTATTTATTTATTTATTTGAGACACAGTACCTCTCTGTGATGCAAGCTTGAGTGCAGTGGCATGATCATAACTCACTGAACCTTGAACTTCTGGGCTCAAAACATCCTCCGGCCTCAACCTTCCCAGTAGCCAGGACTACAGACATGCACCACTATGCCCAGCTAATTTTTTGAAGGAAACTTTTTAAAGATAAGGTCTTGCTATGTTACCCAGTCTTGAACTCTTGGCCTCAGGAGATCCTCCCATGTAACTGGGATTACAGTGGAAAGAACCGAGAAATGCTTTGTGAAAGAGGTGGCATTAATGTAAGCCTTGAAAAGCTTTGAAAATATTTCCTGAATTATACATACGCAACTTTGAGACGTTCAATGTATTATCATACATAAACAAGTATGCTTATTTATTTATTTATTTATTTGAGACACCGTTCCTCTCTGTGATGCAGGCTGGAGTGCAGTGGCATAATCATAACTCACTGAAGTCTTGAACTCCTGGGCTCAAAACATCCTCCTGCCTCAGCCTTCCCAGTAGCCAGTATTATAAACACGCATTACTATGCTCAGCTAATTTTTTTATTTTATTTTAAAGATAGGGTCTTGCTATATTGCCCAGTCCTGAACTCTTGGCCTGAAGAGGTCCTCCCATGTAGCTGGGATTACAGGCGTGAGCCACCAAGGCTGGCTTGATTCTCTCTTTACTATATATGCATTTTGCCAGCTGAAGCGGTGTCTCTTCTATTTAAGGCCCTAGGTACAGTGCTCTGAGAATGGTGAAGACTTAATAAATATGCTAATTATCCAACTTAAAGAAACATCCTCCTCCTGTATCTTAGAGGAGAAAGACTCTTGATTTCTGAGAGTCACCATCCTGACTTGCAAATACCATGTGAGATAAAAAATACTAGCCTTCTTAACTGGGTCATAGATGACCTTCCTCATGGTTCTACTCCATGCATTTTAGCAAATAGAAATGTTGGTATTCACCCTGTATGTTTAATTTCTCCTGAACATGTTAAAATATATATAAGTAAGTATACCTTTAAACCACAGTGGAAAACAGGTGAAAACCTTGAGCATCTTACCGCTGTTCAGTTAAACTCTCCTTGGGCAGATCACCTGAGTCTGAGCATAAAAAGTATTCACTTGGACACCTTTCCACCCCAGATTATGTCCGTTTGTGGTTGTCAGGGTTGGTTAAGCCCCCACCTACACTGGTAAATTTTTAAAACATCTGAATTATAAACGGAATTAAAAATACTTTCTGAAACATTCTATTCCTACCTTAGCTATCAGATGTTTCCACATATCATTTAAAATACAGAAGAAAAACATGAACATCAGTAAAGAAATTGTAAGTTACAGAAGTTCAGAAGAGAGCAGAGAAAAACAAATGGATACTGTCTCGGTCTGCGTAAGGAAAATGACCCTCATCATTCTAAGCATTCATATTTATTAACGTAAATTTTCTGATTTTGGCACCCTATCATTGGGACCTTAGTGTTGTATTTCACAAGAAAGAGCTCTGTGTCGAAACCTGTGTTATCTGCAAATCTTCTTCTACTAGGAAATCTCCGCATAATCAGAAACGTATTGGCTAAACTGGAGCAGCTTACGCAGTATCTAGAGGAAACTGTTAAGTGGAACAACAGAGTAGGATCGGAGATGCACCTACAGGTACGTGGGCATAATTTAAGGCGTGGACTGTGAGGCAAACTTGGAAAGGGAGGGCTGGCTCCCTTGTTTCCTTTTTCCCTGTCAAATGCTGAAAGGCTGTTCCCAGCCTTTGAGCATCTGCACTTTGGGAATTTTCAGCTGGGTTCTCAACCTGCATTCTTCCGTCGACTCGCTCCAGCCCAAACTGGATTTCTTTGTGAGGGCAGGCAACTTCTTTTTCGCGGCAAACCCTTAGACCGACTGCGCGTTCTCCCAACTCTGCCCCTAGAGCCAGAATAGGCAGAGCAGAAGGTGCCCGGGAGGGCCTCCGAAGGGGCGGCGGGGACGATCCCCTTTCAAACCGCATTTGTAGCCGCCAAGGAGTAGCCAACAAGCACCAGATTTATGTGCACTTTGAAAGAAGCACCTTCACCATTGGCTTTTTAAGCGGCGCCGTCGCTAGGGAGCGGCGGGGAGAGAAGACAGCACAGCCTCGGGGAGAACACGGGCTGTTGGCTCCCGTCACCCGGGAGAGGGGACGCACACACAGTCTCGCGCGCGGGGACGCACAGCCACACTCGCGCACACGCCGGGGCGAGTTCGAGCCCCGCGGCCCCCCTCCGCCGCGAGCGTCCCTCGGCGCGGCTCTAGGCGGAGCGGCAGCCCCTCCGCGGCTCGCCTCCCGCCCCCTGGTTCCTGCTGCTGCCGCCCGGAGGAGGAAGGAGCCTCCGCCTCCAATTTCCCCAGGGCGCCGGGCGCTGCGGAGAGCCGTGGGGGTGGGCGCGAGGAGGAGACCGCGATGAATGAGTTCTCCCCTCGCCTCGGAGTTGCCTGAGTTGGCGGCGCTGCGCCCGGGTTCCGGCTCTCCGCGCCCCACGCGCTCGTGGCACCCGGGACTGCCGCCCACGCCCGCGGCCGGAGCCGAGCCAGCCGCGCCGGGGGAGCCCAGGCGCCGGAGCTCCTGTCCCGGCCCGGGTCCGGGGACGAGGAGGGGTCTTCGTCCGCGGAGGCGCACGGCCCCGCGGTCTTCTCCCGCACTCTCTCCGCCGCCCATCTGTCTCTCCATGGCGTCTCATCAGCAAACCCGGATCCAGGCTTACCTGGAGAAGAACAAGATCGGTCCCCTGTTTGAGGTAAGAGGGCGGTCCCGTGGTCTTTGGGGGAAGGGGTGCGGGAAGAAAACCGGAACGCCCCCCAGGGAAGGAGCGATGGAGAGCAAACGCGCGGGAGAGGGCGCCCCGTGGCTCGCTGGCATTTGCTCTGTCCCGGCCAGGTGTCCTGGAACGCGGCCGGGCGGGCACTTCGCCGGTTACCTGGATGCGGACAGGTGAGCTCGGGAGGGCCCAGCCTCAGCCTGGCAGGAGAAGTTGGAGCCGTCTGACCGTCCTGCACTTCGCAGCCACATGTTCAGGACCCGGACAGGCGGAGGCAGGCGATGCTCACCCTCAGACTATGTTGCACACGCACACTTTCTTTCGGGAATTCGCACCATCTTCACACTATCTTGCGCGTTGGATTTTTTTTTTTTAATGTGGGCGGTAGTAGAACCCGAAAAGGTGGAGGAGGTGCTTAGCAGTTAGTAGGGCTAACTGGAAAAAAGCTGAACTGGTAAGGAGTAGGCACCAGTAGGTGCGGGCGTGTTGAATAAAATTGGCCAACTGGAAGACCGACCTTGGTCGGTGGATGAAAGGAGATTCCTTTGCATGGCAGACCCCCCATTTGTTAGGGAAAAAAGGATTCTGGAAAAGCACATGCATATTTATGAAAGGAGACGGTAGCTCTGAGCTGGGCTTTTTTTTTTTTTTTTCCCACCATGAAAAATCGATGACAAAAATACTGTAGGGTTAAGAGCGGGAGGACAACAGAAAATGAGCACTGGACATTGAATCCGAGCACCGTCAAAGCTTCCCGCGGGTTGCCAGGGCGCCGGGCAAGGGTGGGGCTTGCGGGCTGTGGTCAGACGCCGGGCGGGGGGCGGGGGGCGGGGCGCCCATGTCCCTTCTCCTTCTGGTCCACCAGCCTAGGGGGGCACTGTCTTGCGGAGAGAGTACGTGGAGGATCGAGGCGCCCTCCCCTGCCTCCCAGAAGCAGTAATAGCTGTTCTTGTGGTAGTGGGGAGAGGGGATGGGTGGGGGATTGGGGAGTTGCGTGTCCTGAATGTCTGAGCGAGGCAGAAACGCGACAGGAGCACGAGTGTGCTTTGGAAATCGTGGAGAAACCAGCAGCTTCTCTGCAACTGGAGTGAAGCAAATGAGAGATGCAGAGAAAAAAATTCGAGTCCATGTCTCCGCACAAAAAGGGAGAGGAGGACATAGGTGTGGTCAAAGAGGTCTCTTCTTTGGAGAGGACCGCTTTGGGGTACCAAGATTTGCATGATCTCTTAAGTTTCTCCTCCCAAGTGAACTTTGGGAGATAGGACCATTAACTGTCTTGGGAGATGGGACCATTGTCTCCACTGAAGCTCCCAGTATGGGGTAGCAGAGACCCACAGATGACTTAATTCTTGTTTTTGCCAAAAATGTGAGCAAAGGCAGGCCATGCTAGAGCAAAAGAGAATTGCTGGAGCTAATGGAATTCTTTTCTTTGCGTTTAGTCTAAGGATTATTGACTATACATAATCCTATATACTTTTTTAAAAGACAGAAGTTTTAACAACCCTCTGCGACGCGGTGTATTGATTGCATCAGAATCGTAAAATAGATACATGTAGAGTGTGTGTTTGTGCTCTACTCTCCTAGAATATAAAGTACAATAAGTGAATTATTTTTAATAGATGCTGTTCTCATTTGTTGACTTATTTTAAAATTCCCCAAATTCTTCTCAAGTGATAGTCATAGAGTTTGAAATATATGTGAACTTTCTATATAATTAGAAAAAACCCAAATTGATATCTATCAAGTGCCCCCCCAATGCTCATCAGCTAGTTCTACACTGAAGAATTTTAAGTGAAAACAACACAAATACCTGAGATCTCACCAAAACAAACAAACAAACAAACAAAAAACCCAAAACACCTCCAACAAACTTATATGCTTTGCATTTTATTGAATACATATTGCATTCATCCCCATTTTGCTTGGGTTGCAGTGATGAGTAGTTCATGTTTAAGGTTTGGTGTTCACTTTAAATGAGTGAAGGAAGTAAAATGGACAATAAATTCCCTTTTACTAAAGGCAGGAGGAAACCCAGATGCTTATGCAACAATTTTTATCATGATAAGAGTTTGGTTTTGAGAGTAGAATTATATGTATTTGATAAAATAGGAAAATTTCACTAGCTTGTAGCCGATCTTGCCTCATGCTAGAGAATCAGTGAAGAAATGCTGTCTGTGGAATGGATGTTGTTGATCTCATATTCTCTTTAAAGCTCCCAGGACCTTTCTCAATGATTCACCTAAGAATGGGTTCAGTAGATCAGAGACATCTGAATTTATTAAGAAACAGCACAAATGGTTCAGCTACAATTTTGGTTCCTGGGTCACAGATTAAGAAACAATGGCATAAGCTACCATCTCCTTTTACCAAGCACAAATTGAAATGGGAAACTTTCAAGTTTTATCATCTGTGCTTAGTTGTGATTTGTTGTGTTGAGTCACTGGAGTTGGTGACACAGGCTTCCTCTAGTTTTGAATACACAGTCTTTGACAATATGTCCCCCTTGTGGATTCTGTAAGTTAGGGATGTTTTAAGGAAACTTACTGGAGTGAGGCACTTCAAAGAGAGCTCATCAGTGTTATTTAGAGCAATAGCAAAACATAACCTGTACACTGGTATTGAGAATACTTGTAACCTGTTTTTTACTTGTAGGGCTTAGTTTGGTTACAAAGTTTATTTCTTAGATACTTTGTTCATTCCCGACATTTTATGGTTTGAGGTGCTTATAAAATGTTACATGCAATATGGTGTTTTAAAGACAACTTTAAATTGAAATTAATTTTGTTTCCAGCTGATGTAGGAGAATAAATCTGTACTAGCTTTAAATTTGATTGAAGCTGTTTTAAAGTATTACAAAACCGTGCCTAAAAATCATTGCATTAGAGTTTTGGGTAATGATGCTCTAATTAAATAATACAATGATGTAAGATGAAAATGACTTACGTTTCACAAGCTTTGCAATTTTTGCAAGCCGTAGTAATATCAGTGTTCTCAATGACTTAATTCAGGGCAGGTAATTAATGAACAGCCTGGGAATGTTTGATATTGTACAATAAAATAGAAGTGTGACCCTATTTAATTTAGGTTTTCATACTTAACTGGCAAGGTGTAAAATGATCCCCACCGGAGTGTTTTTGTAACACACATAGGCAAAATGAATGGTGCAAACATAGGACTGATCTCAATCCCTGAGGCTAGCCAGTTAACAGTCAAAGAAGTTGACAGTCAGAAATTCTGAACTGATTAATTATCTGGCATATAGCTGCTAATTGAGTTAAAGTGATCTATTTTGTCTATATTGTAAGCAGTTTAATTTAGTTTCCAAAGGTTATTTAACGTGGAACATCACAATAAATTCCTTATTTTATAAAAAATTATTTGTTATATACAGCATGGATTATATATAATCTATAATATAAAGAAGTATACAATGTTTAGTTACTCCCATTCCCATTGAATACATGGAAGGTGTGCCCAGGGCAGTCTCATTCCAGGGTGCCAAAAAAAAAAAAAGTATGTACATTTTAAGAGATGTTATATCTATGTTTTACTTTTAGTTTGCCATAATCAGAAGTGTCTGGACGCTGACGGTTACCACTTTGAGCATCTCTTGTAATTGCAGAAGTCAAACATGACTTGTATTCATCTTTTGTTATTAGTATATATTGAGTATTACAATTTTAATACAGTTTTTCCTTTCTTAAAAGATGTATACATTGTTTTTGGCACCCTCGTATTGGTTCAAGCTTGATCATCCTCACAAGAGTGTGAAATTCTAAACTATTAGAAAGCAGAATAAGCCAGGTGTGATAGCTCATGCCTGTAATCCAGCACTTTGGGAGGCTAATGTGAGAGGATTGCTTGAGGCCAGGAGTTTGAGTCTAGCCTAGGCAACATAGCGAGTCCTCATCTCTCAAAAAAAAAAAAAAAAAAAAGGAAAGAAAGAAAGAAAAGATCAACCAAGTGTCCACCTCTGTAGTCCCAGCTACTTGGGAGGCTGGGGTAGAAGGATTGCTTGAGCCCAGGAGGTCAAGGCTGCAGTGAGCTGTGATCCTGTCACTGCTCTACAGCCTACGCAAGAGAGGAAAACTCTGACCCAAAACAAACAAAACAAAGACAAAAGCAAAAACACCCCAAACTAATGGGAGTCTTCATAAAATCAACAAATAATTTTAAAATTTCTGTGTACTAAAGAACTGAAGATGTGGCAAACTGAACTCATTACATTTCTCTACATGTGGTCTGACCCATTCCAAGTAGAAAGGAACCACTTTATCACACTTTTAGTTTAGTTCTGGGTACTACTCAGGTGATCTAAATTTGTGTTAACTGATTTGACTTGGGTCATGAGGGGGACTCATACCAAACTCGTGGGCAACCATAAGCCTTCATCACATGTACACATTGCTACCGCACAGGTCACTCTTCTCTGGCACTCAGCCATGCATGCAACCCTGAACTCTAACTCACCACCACCCCTCACCAAGCCCACCTTTTTACTTTACTCATATCTGTGAATTATAAATGAAAAATGCCCCTTACCCTTATCACAGAGCCAAAGCATATGTGGTAACCTCCTTTGTTTGTTTCCCCTTTCATAAGGATTCCACTCTTGGGCTGGATTCAGTTGTTCAGTAACTGAAAACAAATACTTTGTGATGTCAGCAATAAATATGGGAGTGCAGGCCAGGCTATGGTTGTTTAGGACAGTGATGTGTTTTGGGATAAGAATGGTACTAGTTACTCTCTTATGGCCAAAGGTGGAATTTCTCCTCAAAAAACAAATTCTCATGTTTTAAAATAATTTGCCTTTAAAAAGGTAGAAATGCTATCTTAATAAAGTGATTAGGAAAATGCTTTTGTGAGGGTAGTAATAAAATAGAAGTTTAGCATTTATAATACACTCAACTACTTGTAAATACGTTTTTGGAGTAATTCTTGTCAGGTGGTTTTCCACACTGCTTGAAGTTATGAAGACTTTTCCTGTATCCAAATTTGTATTTCTCTTTATGATCTCATAGCATTTAGAAGAAACAGTAGACAAAAAGAAAAGTTCCTTTTTATGAAATTTTGCTCAGAATCCAAGTTAAGCATTGTCATTGATTTACTTCATATGAGATGGGGGCAGTGTTTTGAGAAAAATAAGTAGATATGTTGAAAATCATGCAAGCTAGCTTTCTCACTTACGAAGTCAGGAGTCACAAACATAATACAGGGGAAGCTAGAATGAACTTTGTTGTGTTGGATTGAAATGAGAGGTGTTGGTGTGATCTCGTGACTTTCAATAACAGAAATAGGTATAGATATAATAGGAATAAATATAGATTTGTATGTACTTATATATACTTATATGCATGTACCATTTATTTCCTCACTTTGTCTACTGGGAGGGGCTGGGTGTAGCACTATCCCAGTAGCAATGAGCACACTAAGTGCCCATATTATGGTTTCTAAATACCAGTATCCATTAAGAAGAACCAGATGTTCTTGGAGAAATGGTTGATTCCATGTTTGGGACTAAGAAAGTACAAAATGATCCTAGAGTATCTTATGCCAGAAAGTAATGAAGTGCTCAGTGAATGATAGGAATGTGTCAAAGGACACAGAAGCTAGCTAGAAGAGGCTCCTATCCCCAAAGCAACTTGAGGCTCAAAATAAAGAATAATAGTAACAGATTATTTTACTGAATAAAATAGAAATATTTTATTCCACTGGGATATTATGGAATATGGAATGTGCTCAATGCATGGGGAGAAGAGAAATCATTACCTTATAGTAGAATGTCAACTAATAAAAGTAGAAGGATAATGGAACTAGGAAATCACTACTTGGCAACCGTTTGAGAGATAATTCAGGCAATAAACATTAATTGATGCTATAAATAATGGGTAAAAGTTGAAGGAACAATGAGACATTACATTCTCTCTAAGTATCTTCCCACAAAATATTTGTTAATTTCAAAGGAAAAAGCTTTACTGTAAAGAAACCTGGCAGACATTACTTTGCTCAAGTGATGGGATAAAGCAATATCATGTGCCCCTGATAGGATGCAATTAAAACAACACAGAATTGCTTCTGTGATATTTTTGCCAATCATGTGTAACCTGAACTGAATAACAAAAGCTATCTAATAAATCTGTAGAGAATTCTACAAAGTAACTTCCCTTGAGTCTACAAAAATGTTAAGGTCATGAAGCTCAAGAGAGGCCTCAGACTGAAAGGACATGACAACTAAGTGCAAAATATGATTCTAGATTTAATACTTCTTCTATAAAGAATGTTATTGGGAAAGTTGACCAAATTCAAGTGGGATCTCTAGGTGAAGGGCATATGGAGTTCTTTGTCTTATCTAAGATCACAGTGCTGGGATCTGGTCTGGTGTGAACTGTCTTGCTGCATCCTCTCATGACAGAAGATAGAAAGGCAAGCTGACCACAGGCTGTGTGAAGTCTCTTTTAAAATGGACTTAATCCCACTAAGGAGGGAGCAGCCATCATGGTCTAATCACCTCTTATGGGCCCCACATCTTAATTCTGTCACATTAACAACACCTGAATTTTGGAGGGGTCACATCTGAACTATAGCATATGTAGTGGAAATATTCTTGAGGATTTTATGAAAGATACCTTAAAGCAAACTTCTTCAGTTGAGGCATGCTCCTTATATGCCCTTCCTCCTTTCTGTTGAAGATGCACTCTTGTAATTCCTCCTTACTCCTGAGGATACTCTGTATCCTCAGGCAACCACTCATCTTCACTTTGTCATTATGGATTATTTTCATTTTCTATAGTTTTGTGTGAATGGAATTATATACTATGCACTATTTGTTGCTGGATATGTATATTTTCTTTAGCTTAACATGATTATTTTGGTATTCATTCATGTTGAAGCATGTATCAATAGTTTATTTCTTTTTATTGCTGAATAGCATTCCATGTGAATATATGATTTCATTTCTCTTGGGTAAATACCTGGAGATTGACTGGATCACATGGTAGGTGTATGTTAAACTTTTTAGGAAACTAGCCATTAAAATAGATGTGCAATTTTACTTCCTGTGAACAGTGTATGGAAGTTCCAATTATTCTGTGTTCTCACCAAAACTTGGTATTATAAGTCTTCTTAATAATTGTCATTCTAATTGGTTTGTGATGTTATCTTATTGTGATTTTAATTTATATTTCCCTGATATCTAATGTCACTGATTATCTTTTAATGGGATTATTTGCTTTCCACATATTTTTGGTGAAGTGTCTGTCTAAATATTTTTCTCATTTTTAATTGAGTTGTTTGTATTGTTTTTGAGTTTTAAGAATTTTTCATATATTCAAGATCTTTTGTATTTTTATATGAATTTTAAATCACTTTAATTTTCCTACAACAATACCTGCTGAGATTTAAACTGGGATTGTATTGAATCTATAGATGCTGCTAGACAGAATTGACATCCTAACAATTTTGAGTCTATGTAGAACATCCCAGGGGATCTGCCAAAAAAGATACAGAAACTAATAAGTGACTTTATTAAGGTTTTAGATACAAGTTTAAGACACAAAAGTCAATTACTTATTTATGTTCAAACAAATAACAATCAGAAGTTAAAATTAAAATAGAACGGTACCATTTGCAATGGTATTAAAATATTATATACTTAGGAATTAAAAAGATATATGAGACCTCTATATAGAAAACTATAAAATATTCTTGAAAAAGATTAAAGAAGATCTAAATGAATGAGGAATTATATTCTCCTTTAACATAGGAAAACTTAATACTGATAAGATGTGGAATCATATATGTTACCTGACTTCAACAGTCATTTAACCAGTTATCAGTTAAAACTAGTGTATTACTGTGATTTAAAATGGATTATACACCTAAATGTAAAACCTTTTTGTTTTTCAAAGAGAATGTAGGATATAATTTTTGTGGTTTGGGTTTTAACAGCATCTCTTAAATATGACATAAATATATAAACTGTAAAATAAAAAAATTAAGAAAGTGGACTTATTTAAAAATAAACATTTGCTCTTCAAAAGACACTATTAAGAAAATGAAAAGG
>CAUYQG010040628.1:0-15415 GCA_963574415.1 Tarsius wallacei
GAATGTTAAACAGATTCTGTTCCCTCTACACATAAAGAACAGCTTAGATTGCATAGAATTCTAGGTTCATAAAATTTAGCCATTAATGAACACCATTCCATTATCTTAGTGGTACAGAAGAAAAATCTGTCATCAGTTTGCCTCTTGAAAGTATTATTCATTTCTATCAAATTGTGAATATTTGCTTTATTCTTTAACTTATAATGTAAACAGCATACATCTTAATGTAAATATATGGCTAATACATTTAAGGGTATTGTGAAGAGAACATAATCTGTATGTCAAGATTTTACTAAATAAGACCCACTTGTAGTCTAAAGTTTTTGAATGCAATATCATTTTTTATATATTTTCCTCTTCCTATGTTTTCTTTCTACCTCTCTACCATCAATTACTTCTTCAAAAATGCTAAATATATCTTTCTTCACTTTTTTGGGCGGTGTATCAATTATCTTTATCCTATGCTTTTTAAAATTGGTTATTTTTTTTCCTCTGAATTCTGAGAAAGATTTCAGAATTAGTTAAATTTTCATTTCATTAGAGTTCTGCACCAAAAAATATTTTAGTGCAATAAACAAAGCTATCAAGAGAGTCAAGAGACATCCCACAAAATGGGAATAAATATTTGCATATTATGTATCTGACAAAGGCCTAACATCCGCAATCTACAAGAAACTCAGATGAAGTAAAAGGAAAAAACAAACCACCCCATTAAAAAGTGAGCAAAGGACATAAACAGACACTTCTCAAAAGATGACATACAAGCAGCCAACAGACACATGAAAAATTGCTCAGCCTAACCAATCATCAGAGAAATGCAAATCAAACCCACAATGAGATACCACCTAACTCTGGTAAAGATGGCTATCATGAATAAGTGAAAAAAACAATAGATGCTGGCACCGGCGCAGTAAAAATCTAGTGCCTCCATACTGTTATTGGGAATGTAAGCTAGTTCAGCCTCTACGGAAACCAGTGTGGTAATTCCTAGAAGAACTAAAAACTGAGCTTCCATATGATCCAACAATCCCTCTCCTAGGAATAAACGTGGAAGAACATAAATCATTCTACAAAAAAGACACATGTACACACATGTTTATTGCCACACTGTTTGCAATAGCAAAACCATGGAACCCACCCTACTCTCCATTGAAAGTGAACTGGATTAAAAAAAATTGTAGTACATGTACACGATGAACTGTCATGCAGCCATAAAGGAGAACAAAATCATGGACTTCACAGGATTGGGTGGAGATGGAGACCATAATATTTAGTGAACGATCATAAAAAACAAAGAATGTTCTCACTCATATATGGGCCTTGAACATTAGTCTCATTAGCAGTAGGGAGGGGTTGGCAGTCGCCAGACACTGCCAGGGGAAAGAGGGGAAAGGAGGGAGGGTAGCATATGACAACACATAGGGTGCCTGGTCCACTGCCAGGGGGAGTGAGGGCCACTCAGAAGCTCAAACTTCACCTGAATGCAGCCTAATTAAGTAGTTAACCCTCACTTGTATCCCATATCTTTACAATAAAATAAAACAAAATAAACGAAACAATTTAAAATCTGTTTTATCAGTTTTCTTGTCTCTTTTACTTATAACAGACCACTTTTTATTTTAGTCATTAATAAATATTTCTTTTTATAAGAGCTTAAGCCTCCATCATAAATGCCATTTCACATTGCATCTTATAGGAGATACCTAAAAGAATTGCACACACACACACACACACACACACACACACAAATTCCAAATTTAAATTTTCTTCAAATATTTCCTTTATTCTGAATCCTAACAATATTATTTTCTTTCCATTTCTGATACAATATTTTTCTTTGAGCAACTGTTATTATTGTTGTTGTTGTTTTCTTTACACTGTTTTGTCTATTTAATTTTCCTTGTATCATAAGATACTTACACAGGTCGAACTATGCACATAATAATAATTAAAAAAATTTTTTTAGTATCTATAATATGTGATTTGAATGAAATAGAGAAAACATGACTAGCTTAAACTTATAATAATAACAATAACAGCGACTGGGCGCGATGGCTCAAGCCTGTAACCCTAGCACTTTGGGAGGCTGAGGTGAGAGGATTACTTGAGTCAGCAGGTTTGAGACCAGCCTGGGCAACATGGTAAGACCTCTTTTCTACAATAAGAAATTAAAAAAATCAGACAGGCGTGATAGCACGCACCTGTAGTTCTGGCTACTTGGAAGGCTGTGGTGGAAGGATTGGCCAGAGCCCAGGAGGTCGACAATGAGGTAGCCGTGAGCATGCCACTGAGATCCAGCCTGGGTGACAGAATAAGACTCCAACTCAAAAAAAAAAAAAAAAGACAGCTACCTTGACAATTTAGACAGTGAGTCATAGAAGTTGTGACTAAGAGTAAAATTTTCCCAGCTGTTGATACTAGTGCACTGGGATATGTAACAATTTGGTAGTATCATTTTAGTCATAGTTCAAATGTTTTCTTCCATTCTTCTATTAAAATACCTACTTAATATTGCAAAAATGTTAAAACCCTTTATTGGTATGGGAAGATAGTATACCGCCATGTTTTTGATGTGCATAGAGTATAGGGATTTTTCCAGCAAGGGCAGGATGGAGTGCCCAGCTCAACATCTTGTGTTTCTCTGCTTTTATTTTTTTTTCTTTTTAGTCCTGTCCCACATACATCCCTACTTATTTTCTCTGCGTTCTGTTCTACTTTTAGTTTTCCTTTGCCCTTCATTCCAGGAGCATGTACTTCATTTTGGTTGACAGCTTTTATATCACCACATGAATGGTTTCCATCCACCTTTGCTCTCTATCCTTTTCTGCCAAAGTAATTTTCTCCTCCTGTTCTGACAGGAACAATTGGCAAGGAAGAAAAAGCATATGAACTACTTCAGGATCTATGGCATACACACTTGACTTCAGACCCTATGTGTTAAAGGTTTCCTACTCAGCTTTGATTGTGGTATACCTTGCACCACAATTTCTGTATTATTTTATGATAATCCAAGTTCAGTATTTTATGTATTTTATGGCCACAATGTATAAATATCATGCAAAGAAAGTCAACTTCTAACATACTTTTTCAATGATTAATGGTCTAGAGTGGGTGCTATGGTTGTTATAGATCAATTAAATGTTACCTGAGATTTAATACTGTGTCTTGCCAGTGTGGAATATTTGATAGTATAAATGTAATACGTTATTTTTAAAGCAAATACAGAAAAATTGTTCCATGTGCAGAAGTTGCTATTATTTCTAAGACATACTCTGTGGTTTCAACAGTGGATCAGTTCAACAGATATGTATTACTAAAGACTATTAAGAGTTCTCTGAAAGGGAGCTGACCAGAATAATATTTGTTACCTCTTCTGTTCAATTTCCAGCATTGAAAATTAAAGTTTTGAACAGCATTGTGCAATAGAAATATAATGTGAGACACATATATGAGCAACATTTAAAAAGAATAAAGAAGCTGATAAAATTAATGTAATAGTATATTTTATTTAGCCTGACATGGCAAACATATAACCATTATCAGCATAGATTAGGCTGGGTGCAGTGGCTCATGCCTATAATCCCAGCACTTTGGGAGGCTGAGGTGAGAGGATTACCAGAGCCCATGGGTTCGAGACTAGCCTGGGCAACTTGGCTAGACCTCATCTCTACAATAAATCAAATTATTAACTGGGTGTGGTGGCGCATGCCTGTAGTTCCAGCTACTTGGCAGGTTGAGGTGAAATGTTCACCTGAGCCCAGCAGGTTGAGGCTGCGGTTGCCGGGAGTGTTCCACTGCCTTCCTGCC
Source organism: Tarsius wallacei (assembly GCA_963574415.1). Taxonomy (NCBI): domain Eukaryota; kingdom Metazoa; phylum Chordata; class Mammalia; order Primates; family Tarsiidae; genus Tarsius; species Tarsius wallacei. The sequence continues at coordinate 3,808 of CAUYQG010040628.1, forward strand.
TGGGTGACAGATTGAAACTTCAACTGAAAAAAAAAAAAAGATTAATATTTAAAATGAGATATTTTAAATTTTTATGTATTTATTTTACAATGTGAGCAATGCATTTCTATTTGCACTAGACATTGAACAACTGCTCAATAGCTGTGTATTGCTAGAAACTACCATATGGAAAGTGCAGAAGTAATTCTTTTTTTTCTACCAACAGTAATAAACAACACTTAAGACTTCTTTTATGGTAAGTCTATATATTTCATTTAAAGTTATCTATTTAAATAGATTATTAAAAAGTAAAGAGAAACACAAAACTGCAGTCAATGTCTATATGACATTAACTAAATGGTTTTCTAAAATGTTATAATACTTCTCAGCATTTTTAATAGAAACATGCACACATATTAAATTGTTTATAAGCATGTCTATATTTATAGCTATCTACATCTATGTCTGTATACTTTGAAATAGCTTTATTTAGCATTCCTTGATTTGAGAGACTCTACGAAAAATATTTCAGTTTAATTTAATTCTAGTAGATGCAACAATTTGATTTTTGGACAGATTATCTAACTTCTTTTTATAAAATGTAGTTCTACTACTGTTGTGAGTTGTTAGGAGGGTGGAAATAATATAAGAACTGATATAGTCTGTGTCACGTTAAAAACAGCTCATCTCACATTCTAAAACCTTTACAAAATAGAATAGATAAGACCAAGATGAAACTTGACAAACGGCAATTGCCATGAAGAAGTCTTTGAGAAAATATATTTAATAAACAAAGTAATAATAATCCTTATCATCTACCGTATATTGAGTCAGTAGACCAAAGTCTTCTCATATATTTACTTTTATATTATTAACAGTAATTTAAATAAAATATTTCTCCTTATGAGTGAATTTATGAAGGATGTTAGGTATGTTTCTTTCTTTTTATGTTTTATTTATATAAAATGGAATTTTTTTATGTCAACAACTACTGAGAATAATCAAAATATATCTGTGAATATTATGCTGTTGTGTTTGCCCTAATTATTTCCTGTTAATAGCATTTTTTTTTCATCAGTAGTAAGTGGATATCATCAAGGTATAATGTTAAAGCATAGCTCCATTGTTAATCTAGTCTATGACTTGTCAGATCTTTGCCTTATTTAGGAACCGAGGGATTGAGAGGTAGAAGCCACATTCTGATCATTCAAGTTTAGTGAGTTTATTGACTGTGAAATATACATTCCATGTCCCTCTCTTTTTTTCTTTTTTTAGTAATCAGTCTAGACTTCCTACACTGATCATTTTTTACCCTAAGCCACAAGATAAGGATATCCATCATTATTCTCCTAAGCTTTTTTTTCTAGTGCCCTCCCTCTAAAATGTGAGCATGTAAACAAATGCTGCAATTATTTACAATTTTCTTAAATGATATTATCAGTCATAATGTTATTCTAATTGAATTACCACCACAATTTTCTAGAATGTTTTCTAAATAATGAAAGAAATACATTATGTGGAGGATGTTAGGCACGTAAATTGCATTTTTCAGTATACCAGTGACAAACATTGAAATGCAGAATTGCCATTTAAATTATGAGTCACTCTAGTTAACATGTATTTTCCATTTCTTTAATCTCTCATATGTTATAACCTAACCATATTTTAATCTGATTTGGTAAGTTATACCATGCATCACTGGTTTCAGAAACACTTTAAATTTTTTATTTGCAAGAAGATATGCAGTCTCTTGTGGATTAATCTGATTAGTACATACCTCTGGAAACCTGCATCACTCAGTAGACTATTACAAAAATTTGTGAAATAGTATACACTGAAAATCCTATTATATATTGGTATCAAATTTTATTCCCTAAAAGTTATACATGTACATATTTTAGAGAATCAACTATTTCCAAAAGGTTTATTTACATTAACAGTATTTCCATAGTCAGTATATTGCTTTCTCCTATTATTCTTTTGTTCCTTAGCTCTAATTGATATGCATTCCATCCCAGAGTTTTCATTGTCTATTGATTTCCCTCTACATTCAATAAAGACTTAACTCCTTTCTTTTGCTCAAAACATACATATGCACATTCTCCTCTCTGAATGCTCACCTTCTTCTCAATACAATCTCACTGAAAATGTGCTTAGTTTAATATCCAGTGTTCATATTAAAATGACAATGTGTTTAATTCAGACTTGAGCCTGATTTTCAACTATAATTATTTTCCTTTCCAGTACACCTTGAATTTCTGATCTTTTTTAGTTGCTTGGTTTTCTGTATTCTTAGTACTATTTCAACCCAAATTATCCAGCAGTTGTATACATTTTGCATAGTATGTTCAATCACTTCAGATTCTTACCAGTTTATAAACTGAAAAAATATCTGCCAGTTTTCTAAGTTGCGCCAATATCCACACCTTGCCTTCCATGCCTGCCGCATAGTGCAGATACTACATGGTATATTCAGGCCCATTCTTAGACTGACTTCTTGCTTCACTCTGTAAACTCCTCCTTTTAACACATGACTTTCTATTTCATGGTTTAATCTCTCATTTTAGTGAAACTTCTTCAGTTCCATGACTTATTTATTTTAATATTTGTTTTTACTATTTAAAGATGTTGTACAGTTCAGGGTTAGGTACACAAAAGGTCATTGTCCAGGTAGGTACGGGCCTCTCTTTGGACCCACTTCTCCTGGCTTGAGATCAGGTACCCTTATTGATGAAGTATGCCCCCCCCAACTCCAGGCCAATCCCTTTCTTATAGTATTGTGATAATTGTTCAGGATCCTCTTACAAGTGAGAACGTATGGCACTCAGTCCTTGGTTTCTGTGATAGATCAATGAATATTATAGACTCTAAACCCATCAAAGTTGCTGTGAAGTTCATAATTTCATCCTTCTTTATGTCTGCGTAATATTCCATTGTGTATGTGCACCAATTTTTAAAAAATCCAGTCCACTTTCTGTGGGTAGCAAGGTTGGTTCCATGTTTTTGCTATTGAGAATAAAGCTGCGATAAACATGCATGTGCAGGTATCTTTTATGTAGAGTGATTTAAATTCCTCCGGCTGTATTCCCAGAAGGGAGATTGGTGGGTCATATGGAAGGTCAATTTTTAGATCTTTTAGAAATTGCCACACTGTGTTTCACAGAAGTTGTACTAGTTTGCACTCCCATCAACAATGAAGAAGTGTTCCCTTTCCCAGCATCCTTTCCAGCATCTGTTGTTTTTTGAGTTGTGGATGCTAGCCATCCTGACTGGAGTTAGGTGGTATCTCCATGTGGTTTTGATTTGCATTTCTTTGGTGATTAGTGAGGCTGAACATTTTTTCATGTCTTCTTTTGAGAAGTGTCTATTGATATCTTTTCCCACTTTTTATTAGTTCTGTTTGTATTTCTTTTTGTCACATTTTAGTTCCTTGTAGATCCTAGATGTCAGGCCTTTGTCAGATACACAGTTGGCAAATATTTTTTTCCCATTCTGTGGGCTGTCTCTCTGCTCTCTTGATGGGTTCTTTTGCTTTACAGAAGTTTTTTCGTTTGATGAGGTCCCATTTGTCTATCTTACCTGTGATGGCACGGGCATTTGAGGTTTTAATCAGGAATTTGTTGCCAATTCCAAGTTCCATAAAGGTGTCTTCTGCGTTTTCTAAGGTTCTTATAGTTTGGAGTTTTAGTTTAGGTTTTTGATCCATTTAGAGATGATTTTTGTGCATGGTGATAAGTAGGGGTCCTCTTTCAATCTTCTGCATGTGGTCAGCCTGTTTTTCCAGCACCATTTACTGAATAAGTTCTCTTCTCTCCAGTGATTGTTAGTGGAGATTTTATCGAAGATAAGTTGGTTGAGAAATTAAAGTTTTGCTTCCAGAATCTCTATTCTGTTCCATTGGTCTATATGCTTGTATTATTTCATTTACTTCTATCATTCAGTGTTCAATCCAAGGCCAATATCTACTTTTTATTTCATTGAACTCTTTATTGTGTTTAATTATTTGTTGCTTATTTTTACTCTTGTGTTGGAAGCTTAGATCATTGATGTTAAACCTTTTTCTTTTCTCACATATACATATTTGCAGTGTTTCAGACACACTTGATAGTATAAGTTATGATAATATTAACACAATATTAAATATATAATGAATATATTATATTAATATGTAATTTTATAATTATATCTTATTAATATAATTTAGTAAAATAGAATAGTAATATATTTTTTACTATAATGTAGCTTACACTTAATTCATATACTACATTTCTATAATTTATAATATATAATAACATAAGTCCATGTGTCATATTTATATTTATATATTATAATACATATAATACATTTTAAATTTATGAATATTTTGTGATTTATAATACTTATATGGTTGTGTTATGCAATATATTCATTTACTTATAACAATCATCTATTATAACATAATTAATATATAGTTTAATACATAATAATATTTAGCAGAATTACATTTATTAAAAGTATGTTAAGTAATTTCCAAATATTTGGACATTTTTCTTTCTGTTATTGAGTTTACATTTTAATTTTACTCCAGTGAGAGAGCATGTACTATACAATAATTCTTTGACTTTTTTTAGACTTGCTTTATAGCCCAGCATATTGTTAATTTTTGTTAATATTCACTTTAATCTTTAGAAAATTGCATATTTTGCAGGTGTTGACGCAATCGTATGTATTGATGTTTATTTTTCTGCTAATTCAACTGCATTTACTGAGACAGGTGTGTTTACATTTCCAACTATGATTGATTGGGTATCTGCCTTTTATCTTTGATATTTCTCAAATTTTCATTTTATATTTTGCTATATAACAAAATTACATCAAATTGTGTGTATAATTTTACTATATTAAGAGAATCTTAGGTTAGAATTGTTTTTGCTGAATTTATTTTTTTCATTATTAAATAATTTGCTTTATACCTCAAACCCCTTTTCTCAAGTCTATTTTTATTACTATTAATATAATCAATCAATTTTTTGTTTAGTTTTTTAATAATTACATTTCACTTTCACCAGTCAGTTACTTTTATACTTGAAGGGTTTATGTTGTTAAGGTTGTTGTTAAATATTTTCCTTTTACTAGAATTTTTTAATCCTTTTTTGATTTAATGCAGTTACTGATGTATTTAGGTTTATAGTCACCTATTTTTAAAAATCTTTTCTTTTATCCTACCTTTCTTTCTTGAATTTTCAAATTTATTGATCTGTTTACTTTTCACTATTCTTCAAATCTTCTCTATTGAGTTTTTTTTTTTTTTCCTTTTGGTTTCAGCAGTTTGTGATGTACTTACTTTTTCTGATTAAGTTTCGCTAATTATTTTAAGCTTTTAGGCTGATTCTTTAATAAATTTTAAAAATCATTATCCATTATTTATATTTTGTCCTTTTCTCACTTCTGAGACTCTAATTTAATCCATTTTAACCAAGTCTACCATCTGTAATGCTCTATTGTTTTATTTATTGCTATTATTTTCTCCATACTCCAGTTTGGGTATTTTATCATTGATAATTTATTGCCTTCCAAATAGCAATTCTGTCATTTGTTTTGTCTACCTGGTTATTAAATTCATTCAGTTGTTAGTTTTATATGTTTTATTTTTTTTTTCTAAAGTTTCCATTTGATTCTTTTACATCGATTCTAATTTTATTATTGAAATACACTCTCTCTCTTTAACCATCATATACATATTTTTTAATATTTTCCACGATTCACATCTGTAAAATCCGTGTCTTTTCCAGTATCTGGATTTTCTTGAGTCCGCTTGCATTAAAATGCTTAGTTTTTTTATAATTAGTCACTTATGCATGATAATTTTGGCATGTGTAATTTTTTTGTACCAGACATTGCATATATTATGGTACAAAAATTTGGGTTATATTTTATCCTTCATGAACATTCGATTTTATTCTATCAAACCCTAAACTAACAAAGGATCACCCTTTTCCCGTTAATGCTTGAATTTAAGTCATTTTAGCATAGGTCTATTTTAATTTGTCCTCATATTGAAACAGAGTTCTTACTTCTAAAGCATGTTGGTACAGAACAGCGTTTTTCGTGTCTCAGCTGAAGCCTAAGGTGTGCACCAAAAGTCTCTCTAATCTGAGTGAGAAGAAATTTTGACATTTCCTCAATACCGCAAGACCTCTGGCTACTCTGCTCCCAGCCTCTCTGCATCTGTTTTGTGCTTGACCTCCTAGAATCTTTTCCTGCCCATGATCAGCTTAGGAATTGTCAGAGGTCCTCAGGCAGGTTATATATTTTTTATTTTTTGCAGCACTTTTCTTTGATATTTTGTCATTCAAATCCCAACCACTATCATTGCACCAGGCTCCGACCCTTGTTTTTTCCTTCCACTTAATTAGACCAATGTTCTCTGTCTGGCTCTATTTTCTCTGTTCAGCAATTTGAAAAGCCCCTTCAGTGAGAAATACAGGGTTAATGTGAATCTCATTTTAGGTGCTTTCCTTTATAGCATGGGCTGATGCATTCACATATGATTTTAGTGCTTTTTAAATACATTCCACCCACATTTCTAATTGTTTACAGCTGCTGGATAAGTGATGCCAGCTAGTTTATTTTGTACAGAAACTCAAGTTCTTGACTTCTATTTCTGCCACTTGCTAATAAATCAAAAGTTCTATCAACTCTCCTAAGTTTAAATGTTCTCTCCACCTTTCCTCTACTACTCTGGTCTAAATTACCATTATCTCTTCCCTGGATTCCTACAAGAGCTTTTAACTCCTGTCTCCACTTCCAGTATATACTCCACATTAAACGCTTGTCTTCTAGAAACACAATTTTTATTATGTCATTCTCCAAGTGAAAACTATTCAATAGCTTCTCTTTAAACTTAGAATAAATCTTTGAACTTCTTACATTGACCTATAAAATTTCAGATGATGTAAGCCTTCTAAATGGTTTTCTATGCACTCTCTGATCCTTCTCTATGCTTCGGTAGCATTGATTTTTTTTTTTTTTTTAATTTCCTGAACCTGCAAATCTTTGCCAATAGCAACACTTTAGTACAGTCTGTTTTTTATGGCCATGACATTGTGGTCATCCTTCTTTCCCTGACTTCTTTCTCTGGCTTTAGGTGACAGTTTAAATGTTCCTTCTTCCATGAAGTATTCTCTGATCACATAGAGTTATACTTAATCTCGTAGCCCCCACATCTTTTGATTCCCGTCACATACCAAAATATAGCTTTCCACTTGTATACAGATAAATGCTCTTGTTTAACATCTTTATTTTCTACCAAATATAAGCATCAGGAGGAGAGGGAGCATATCTTAGTTTGTTGTTTGTTTTATTTGTCAGTGAATACCCAGTGCTTCTCTTTTGGAATGTGGTATATAATATGTGTCATATACTTTTTGCTATATAGTAAGTGTTACATAATTTTTATGGAGTTAATGAACATATATTTAATAATATTTAACTTCAGAAAGAAAGTGTTTTAAAAATCAACATTTGAAGCTTAATAGAGATTCAATACTTCCAAATAATTTTAGAGAATTGGAACTTGAAGAAACCATAGCCATCATTTTCACTTAATAGACTCTGTGATAACATCACTCACACTTAAATCATCACTCCAGTGTTAGGAAACTCATTATTTCACAAAATGTATATTTAATGGCACTCAATTCCTATTATTTAAAAATGCCTTCTTCATATTTTATATACTTTAAGCAGTATGTTAATTAATATACTTATAATCTTTAGCAGTAGTTACTTTTAATCTTATAGAAATAGTTATCTCAATATTCTGAAAGAAATTCTGGAAACAGTGATACATATGTTTTTTCATTTGTGATTTCTTCTGAAAGCCAAACGCTCAGAGATAATTTTAAAATGAAACTTGCTCTTATATTTCATTGGATGTTAAAGAATTACATTACATTTCAGGGTGCTTTATCCCAATTAGGATACAATACAATATACAATATATTGTATTTATTTCTTTATCCCTGTGTACTTTTAATCATCCATATTTGCATGCACAGCAAATAGGATATTTTGAATGTCAGCCAAAAGGAAAATAAAATAAAATAAAATTTAAAGAACCAAATATATTAAAACAAATTATTCTATTTTGGCTAACATTTAAAAAGGTATATGAAAATATTTTTCCCATTATTTATGTTGTCATAAAATGATTAAAAATCTTTGTGTGCATGTATTAAATAGAATAGCATTTTAAAGACATATGTAATGTGCAAAATTCACTTTAATGTGTGTGTATATATAATCACATAAATATATATGATTTAGAAACATATCTATACTCTTTACTTACAGAATTGAAAATCAGGTGACAAAATATATTTAAAAGCAGTTTTTAAAATTTTTGAATGAAATGTTCTTGTTTTTGAATCATTTTTATTACCACTATTATTTAAGATGTAGAGGTTTGCTTACAGAATGACCCACTTTTTCCTAGCTATTTTGGGGAACTATATTAGATGCTTCTAAAATTGCATTAACTTTTATGGGTCACTTAGATACCATTAAATAAGTTATTGTTTCACTAAAATAAGTTACATTTTCAAAACTGCTACCTATGGGCCATTATTAATCTAGGAAAATGAAAGTGTCATGTAGTCTAATTTCATATACAATTCTTTTAAGATACTGGCTTTAAAACAAATAAATGTTGTAAAATTGTGTTTTAAACATTATACTTAAATAAAAATAATGAACAAAAAATATAAACATTAAAAAATTGTTTAGGTATAATAGATACATATTTAAATAATATTTTAAATAATAGATAAAAATTTTAAATATAAGACAAATGTTTTTAAGATTTTCAATACAAAATGATCGAAGATGTAAGAATATGTAAGCAATCCTTGTCAAACTGGTACTATAAGAATATTCATTGATCTTCCTTACTCTGGCTTTACACATAGCAGTTAGAGAGAAAATCTATTCTTAAAAAGTTATTAAGAAGCATAAGCATGTTCAGTAGGTCAAATAGAACTCTCTATTGACCAGAAACAACACAGAAATACAAAATAGCAGTATAAATGTAGCCAGGGAATCGTGAAGACTTAGGGTCCTTGAGGGTCATAAGGACCAAAGGCACCTTTTGAAAAGCATCAATAACAACCACTCATCACATCAAAAGTGTGTTGTCAGAATTGATCAGGAAAAAGGGGGGAACACACTCAAATAAGTAACTTTTAGAAAATAAAAAACAGAATATAAAAAAGTTATAGATGACATTTATAAAACATAAGTGCAGATTATGAAAAAATTTAATCCATTCAAATTACAAATTTAGACGATGTTGAAGTTTTCTAGAGAATCATTTTTAGTACTCTACAAAAAAATTTAAAAACCCAACCTTGATAGAGCAGTTATTAAATACTTCACTTATAACTCAAATTCCTTGGTTTTTCCTTGATACAAATAAATCATGTTTTATAGCTACATTTAATAGGTGGATGCCAAACTTTAAGTAAAAATGTTTTTAAATATTTTAAAGAAGCTCAAAAAATTATATTCCTAACACGTTTTATGATATAGTAAATTTTCAAAACTTAAACCTTAGCAAAACCATATAAAAAAGAGAAATGTGGGTTGATCTATTATTATGGGCACAAAAATCCTAAGTGATAATCTTGGCAAATGGGATCCAGAAGTGTTATAAAGTATTCATCATGACCATATGGTGTTTATTGTCAGGATTCAAGGAAAGTTCTCCAGCAGAAAGTGTAATCATGTATTTCACCACTTCAATTAAATGAAAAAATTATATGACTATTACATAAAAATAACAAAACCATGTAAAAACATTGGCATGCATTCATAACAAAAAATAGAAATATAGAAAATCTCCTTAATCTTGTTAAAATTTGTGCTTGAAATTTATAGCAAATATTATGCTTTACATTGAAACATTGAATCTCTCAATGAATTCAGAAACAAACAACAACAATGAAGATGACCACTGCATCTCCTAATCTCTATGGTACCTTAGTAAAACCGAATTGTATAATAGTAAAGTGAGGAAAAGACACAAATATTATAAAAAGACAATTTTACTATTATATAATGATAAAATACGTGCCCAGCTATATAAAAATAAACTAACTTAACAAGGTTTTTTTTTATTTGTAAAAGTTCAAAAGAAAATTTATCTAAAAACATAACGAAGTTGAGGAATTTAATGCTTTCTCACTAAGATTCAGAACAGGTTAAGGAGGCACCCTTTCACCCCTGCTCTTCCACATAATTTTGAAAGTCCTAACTAATGCAATAAAATAAGAAAGTATCTAAGAGGTATACAGATTGGAAACAGAAAAATACAACTATTTTTGCTCACAGGTGAAATGATTGTCTATGTAGAAAATAAAAAATAATTAACAAAAATTATCCTGGGACTAATAAGCAATTATAGCAGAGTTATAACAAGGTGAATACCAACAAAATCAATCATATTTTTATATACCAGCAATTAATAAGTCAAATATGAAATAAAAGAAATACCATTTATATTAGCACTCAAATAAGTGAAGTCATAATAAATAATGACACTCAAATAAGTATAAATCTAAGCAAAATATGTATCATCTATGTGAGTAAGTCTATAAAACTCTGATGAAATAAATAAAAGACGTATTGAATAAATAGAGAGATAGTCTAGGTCCATTGATAGAAAGACTCAATATTGTCAAAATGCCAATTTTTCCAACTTGATCTACAGATTCAATGCAATCCCAAACAAAATTCTGGCAAGTTTATTTTGTGGATTTTGACAAACTGATTTTGAAGTTTATACATAGAAGAAAAAGACTCAGAATAACCAACACAACATTGAAGAATAAGAACAAAGTTGGAAGATAGAAACTTTCTGATATTAAGACAAATTACAGTAATAAAGACAGTGTGGTGATGATAAAAGAAGTGACATATTGATCAATGGAACATAATAGAGAATCCAGAAGGAGCTTCTCTTTGACAAAGGAGAAAAGGCAATACAATGGAGAGGAAAAAAAAAAGAATTTCAACAAACGATAATGAAACAACTAGATATTTACATAGGAAAAAAATTAATCGAAACATAGACATTGCACCCTAACAAGATTTAATTCAAAATGAATCACAACTGTAAAACACAAAATATAAAACTTCTAAAAGATAACACAGAAGGAAATCTAGATGAACTTGGGTTTGGTGATGACTTTTGAGATGCTACATCCAAAGCACACTTTATAAAAGAAAGAACTGATAAGCTGGATGTCATTGAAATTCAAAACCTTTGGTCTGTGAAACACAATGTCAAGAGAATGAGAAGACAACCACAGACTGGGAGAAACCATATATGAAAGACATGTTAGTTAAAAGACTGCTATAAAAAGCAAAAACAAAAAAACTTCTGAAAACTCAGCAGTAAGAACACAAAGAACATTGTGTTGGAAGTCCCAGGTAGAGCAACAAAACAAGTGAAGGAAATCAGGGGTATCCAAATAGGAAAAGAAGAATTTAAGTTATCCCTCTGTGCTAATGATATGATCTTATACATCAAAATCCAAAAGAATCTCTCAGAAACCTGCTTTCATTGATAAAGGACTTTGACAAAGACTTG